>VMKM01001822.1:0-108774 GCA_008360985.2 Macquaria ambigua
AAATTTGGGAAAATGATTCATCACATTTTGGCACCATGGATTACCTCTTCATGTTCATTCCACACCCTCTCACTCTCTTGCTCTCCCTTGAAGGATTTTCTGAACACATGTTGTTTTCTTGCCCCTCCAGGGCAGAGCCAGACAGCTGGGACATGCTAAAAGGGAGCTGGAGCAGGATCTTGAACAACTGAAGGATCAACTGGACCAGCAGAGAGAACATAGGATAGAGCAAGAAAGGAGGGTAGGAGCAGACACACTGCTATCACTAATACCAAACTGTTGAAATCTAGTTAACTGCAATTATTTTTCAAGAATCACATTTTTGGTTATCCTTCCAGATAGAAGTGCTCGAAGAGAGCATGAAAACATTTGAAGAAGAAACCAAAGACCTCCAGTCACAGGAAGAGCAGGTGCCGTCCTCCATTACCTAACCTCTCGTCACACTCCTGTCCCCTCCTCTTTGCTGCTTCGTCTTTTCCTCCTCTGCTCTGTCCCTCTGTGTTTCATCTGACATTATATCGCTGCCTGTTTGTCTCCAGGCACAAACCACTCTGAAAGTGTACAATATGAACAGTGACAGACTACAGAGGAATCTGGCAACAGCTGGAGAGGAGAACGCACTGCTGCAGGAGAGCAATGCTCAGGTAGGATGCTACACACACACAGACACCTACAATTACTGTGCATGGTAGCAAGTGAGGTGGTTTTGCTTTTGCATGCTTGAAATGAAAGTTTTAAAGACATATTACATTGAACTTTTTGCAACCCATGTACACAGAATTGTTAAAGATATGATCTCTTCTTGGCATATTTTGTATCTTTTTATCCCTCCCCTCTCCGTCTCTTTTCCCACTTATTTGTTGCACCATCATTTCATCTCTCTGCCCGTCTCTGCCTCTCTGCAGTTGAGGCAGCAGGTGGAGGGATGGGCCGAAAGAGTGAGCGAGTTGGAGGCGGAGATGAGCAGGTGTGAGGTCGCCTCCGGGGGGTTGCTGCAGGATGTGGCAAACAAGGACGAGCGTATAATGGTATGGTCGGTGCTAGCATAAATTATAGTATATTATAGCTAGTTAATTTCTAATAAAAACTGTGCTTCAAATAATGGACATATCTCGAGACCTACTACAGAAGAAGACTGTAAACTGATGTATAAGATCAACTTCAGTTAAAGGATTCAGCTACATTTCTTTGAGTTGTTAGAAATGAGTCTGATACCAAATATTTGATGTTTCCAGTCGTTGACAGATCGGCTGCTGAGGATGAAAGCTTGGGATTCGGACCTGGAGGAAGAGGAAGGCGAGGAAGGAGGAGAGAAGGAGACGTCCAATGGGACAGCAGGGAGAGGAGAGGAGAATGGAAGAGGAGACAGAATGGACACACAAGGCCATCTCCAGAAAGTCCAGAAACTTATCTACGCTGCTAAGGTATTTGGCTAAAGTGAACACCAGCATTGCATTTGATGTGGGCTAATGCTTTGACTGGGACAATATTTACAATGAGAAATGTTCGGAGACTCAAAACCAGACTCGCTCAGATTAAACATCTCTGTACACTTTTCTGAATGCCTACTAATATGTTGCGTTTGTATTTGCGTGTAGCTGAACGCAGACCTCAAATCAGTAGAGGAAGACAAGGACAGAGCATTTGCCAAACTGAATGATGAAGTCAAAGCTAAAGAAGACCTGCAAGGTGAGTCAACCGAGGTTCTCATTAAGATGTCTGATACGGAACAAAGCCTAGGGTTAGAATTAACACTGGACACAATAATGTGTGTAACCTGTGCGACATACTAGATGTAATGAATGCTGCATGTGTGTTTTTGTTTTTCCCTTTAGTGAGCATCAAGGAGCTGGAGAATGAGAAATTATCTCTGCAGTCAGACGCTGAGCACTACTCAGATCAGGTAGCTGACCTCAGCTACGTGTTAGTGTGATCTTTTTATTATATTGTTGTTCCATTCATCCATTCGCTTTTGGACTCATTTTCTCTCATTCATGTGTTCAGGTCCAAAGATTACAACAGAAACTCCAGATCATGACAGAAATGTACCAGGAGAATGAGCTCAAGCTACACAGGTATAGACACACACATAAATGCACGGAGAAGTTGCAAGTGCAAATGCAAGCTATGGTAGCTGTACAGGACGCTGATGAACGTGTGCGTTTGCAGGCTGCTGACAGTGGAGGAGAAGGAGCGCCTGCAGAAAGAAGAGAAGTTAAATAAAGCCGACAGAAACATTGCGATGGCCATGGAAGAACTCAACAACTATAGGTAGCTACTTCCTCAAAGTACACACACATTTGTGAGGCTCCCATGCACAGAAACACACCTACATGTCACTTTTTCTTCAGACAACGGGCAGAAGAAATGGAGGAGGAGCTGGAGAAAACCAAACAGTCCTACCAGACTCAAATAGCAGCGCATGAGAAGAAGGCTCACAATAACTGGGTTAGTAAAACTCCACCTCAAACCACTACAAAAACATGCGAGAGAAAAAATATTGAGATTATTTGTTTTTTACAGGCAAATACCACAAGTTGGTGTGGGTGTGGCTGTGATGGTTTGACCACTGATGACAGTCAAATGTGTGTTTCTACATTTCCTGCGTGTCACCGCAGCACACACTGACCTATTCGTTTTGTGACGGCCTCTTAACCTAAAATGTTACGAGTGCTGTATTGAAATTACTTTTTTATGTGTGTTTATTAGTTTTCAGTTTTACAGATAAGTTCAGTGCAAATAACATTTTTGTGTTTTACTAACAAAAGAGCAAAAAGGAAAAGAAAAATGAATAAATAATTGACAGAGGATTAAAAACAAACGCAATCACACACAAAAGAAATAAAAAAAGTGTGGGGGGGTGTCAAGTTGTTTAAGAAATTAAATATGAAAAGAGTCACTGATGCGGTGTGTCTCAAATTTGTCAGCAGAACCACGAAGTATAAACGTAAAAGTTTATACTTTTAGTTTCTCTAGTTTTAAGTGCTGTATGACCCTGTGAATCTTAACCATAAAATGTAACTGGGGGGCTGTGGGTTTTTCCAGTTTAGAAGAACTAACCTGCATGCTAATAACATTACAAAGGTTGCAATCTTGTAATTAGATCCTCTAAGAGGACTATCCTCTCCCGGGATGCCGAAAATGGCCATCAAAGGATCGGGTTCTATGATCTGCCCAAAAACATCCGATAGAGTTTGGAAAATAGATTTCCAGTAGTTAGATAATTTAGGACAGAGAGTAGCAGGGAGCTGCTACAGTCACAAATAGAGTCTACATTAGGACATATTTATAAGTTTTACTTTGAAATAATGAAGATGATGTAGTACCTTGAACTGTATTAGACCATGCCTAATGCATATTGATGCTGTATGTACATTCCCCAAGGCGTCTTTCCACTGGTCCTACGTTATGTCCAATCCCAAATCATTCTCCCAAACAGATTTCAGAATAACTAGGGAAGTGTTCTGCAAATAATCATATACAAAGGGATATTGCTGCATTAGCTGAGGGATCGAAGGAGAACAAAGATTCCATGGATGTATTGTCAGGCAGTCGGGGAAAGGAAGATGTGTTAAGTGCTGGTCTTGAGTGCATCTGTATCTATGTACACGTGTCATGTTATGTTATTGATCTTGGCTTGATTTTCCAGCTGGCAGCCCGAGCAGCAGACAGAGACCTAGCAGACATCAGGAGAGAGAACGCCCTCTTCAGACAGAAGTAAGCAGACAGTAACTGAGCTTAAATTATTAACACAACGGCAAATACTGCATTCTGAATTCCATAGAAATGTTTGAGATGTTTTCATCTGTTTTTATTATTTACTTATTTCATATTTATACTGCATATGTTACATAGTCAGGCCCAGAAAATGTTTGTCATCTGTTGACTTCAGGTATGTTTGTTTACAGGCTGACGGACACACAGTTTAAACTAGATGCCCTCGACAAAGATCCCTACGCCTTGGACAGCCTGGCTAGACCATTGCCTTTCAGAGGTTAGCACACACACACACATAACCCAAACATGCATTACTGAGCTTACATTATATTCAGTGGCTAATAAACCCTAGTGGAAGAAGTAGGTCACAGATTTCCTTGCACTCACCGAGGTATCCTTCACCTCCAGCTGAAAGGTCCCCGTACGGACCATCTCCTCTGGGTCGACCTGCATCTGAAACCCGAGCTTTTCTGTCTCCTCCTACCTTAATGGACGGATCACCTGCTAGACTGTCTCCTAGAGGTATACATACACACAGAAAGCCACAATCCACAAATATAGAGACAGATAAAAGAGCCCCTGGAATGATACACAAAACCTATATATACCATAGATTCAGGATTCTTTTCAGGACATTCTCCTGGTTATTGAGTTATTTTAAGTACAGCCATGTCCTCTTTTTATCATTTATAAACCATTTTCTGTATCACTAGGTTTTGCTGATTGGAACTACAAAACTTCATTATATTTTGCATAATAGCACATTTGCTAATTCAGTCTCACAAAGGCATTACAACACAGACTTGCAGCATGTTGGAGATGACCAGCTGGCTGTAGCATGATGCTTAAACTTCTGATTTAGCATGGTCTGTATGCTGGCATGCTGTTAGCATTCTGGAGAGTCTATGGGGAAAAATAGATGGCAGTTCATTCTGATTGACATGATGCTTTCACACTTTCTCTTTGTTTCTCTTGCAATCACACTCATTATGATCTACTTGTCTTCACTGTCTGATATTTTGTCTTTGGCCCAATTGGTTCTACTTGTTCCCTTCCCTCTCTGTCTCTCTGTCTTTCTCTCACGCTCATCAACATTTCCTCCCTCTTTCCCTCGTACCATGTCTCCTCTCCTCCGGTCCTTTCCTCCACAGTGCCGCGTGGTGCAGTGGAGCCCCCAGGTGGCCATGGAGAGATGGAGCGGAGTGGAGGTAATCATTCAGACAGTGGCTCAATCTCTCCTACATGGGAGAGAGATCGCAGGGGACCCCCACCAGGACCCCCACCAGGACCCCCAGGGCCCCTTGGACCTCCAGGTGTGTGTGTGTGTGTGTGTGGGAGAGACGAAGAGAAAGACATAGAGTGAAGCTCTAAACTGTCTCTAAAGATATTAAGTATTTCGATTTAGATCGTATTTAACAGAAATGAGTATGTTTCCTCAGTTTGATCCAAAACTAAGGAGGTAAGAGCTTGAGAGTTAAAACATACCTGCTTCTCAGCAGCATTTTCTCCTTGCTTTTGATACCATTTAAACAACTGTTTAAAGGAGCTATTATGCCATTTATACCATTTAATATTTTGTCTTTATTTTACTGTGGTCCAATGTTGGAAAAAAAACATTAAAATTCTAGTCCACTCTAGGTGACCTTAATAAAACAACTTGTGCTGTGTGACAGTACTAGCACTGACTCGTCATTGCAAAGATGAAACCAGTTCCTCTCCTGCTGACTCCTGCTCTTGCATATGAAAGTGAGAATCAGCCTTCAGACTGCAGCAAGGCCCATTTATTTTTATATGTCCTCACTCTCATGGGGAGCTATCTGTCATTATTACATTATTTATACGTGTCTATAAATCCAGCCTGACTCTGTTTGGCACCATGTGCACCTGGATCTTGTTCAGGCCCAGTATTTCATGCATGTTCTAAAGGCATCGTGGTATTGTGTCTGCACACTGTTTGGGACCCCAAAGAGCCTTTTTCTTTATAGCAGTCTGTGCACAGGTGTAGCTTATAGCCAGCATGCACACTACCAGGTCCTGGACCCAGGCCAGCTCAAATGGAATGCAGCCATCGTTAAGGTTATTAGTTGCACCTGTGTTGGAAAGTCATATAGTGTGCGTGTGCATGCTAAATGCATGTTAGTGCATGTGCATCGTGATTAATGCATTTTGAATATGAAGCTCTGTGATAAAAGTGTTTGTATCAGATCATTTATCACATGATCCTGATTCCTGAGAGGGAAAATCCACCTGAAAACACAATTTATACAACTTACTGTTGGGTTTACGTTTTAAGGTTCAAATTCAGTTTTCCTCATATTTCTTATTTTTAAGCCGTTATGCACCAAACTTCAGACACTCGCACTTACAGTAACTTTCAGTATCCACAATGTCACTCTACAGTTATTTGGAAATGGAGCAACCTCCAAAAATCTCAACGTGACTCTACAGATTAGAGCTTTGTTTGACTTATTTACAGCTTTGGAAAGAGCTGTTGATATAATGTTGATATCACATATCTTGGTGTATTCTTTCTCTCAGGCTATATGTTCCCAGAACCAGGAGGTCCAATGTACAGGAGACCTCCACCTCCTCCAGGAGCTCTGGGCTTTTTGCCTCCTCCTGGCTCCCTCCCACCCGGCCCTCTTCATCATAGGGGTCTCCCCCCAGGACCCCCTCACCCTGCAGACATGGCAGGTGAGTCACTGCGATCTGTATAGCTGCTTGTCATCCCTTCATTATGTTCTTCTCATTGATACTGTGTTGCTATCTTTAACTCTTTTGGACTGTAAATATCTGAACGTATTGAAGTGGAAAAGCAGAAGAAAACTCGAAATGAAAAATGAAAAACATACATGAACTGTCTACTTCATGACTGTTCACTTCCTCTATTCGTTCCTTCATTTCAATGCAGATGGCACATACAGAGAAAACAGCCTTGGGCCTGGTGAACAGGAACACAGAGAGGTAAGAGAGTATTTGTGTGTTTGGATCATATATATATGTATACAGAGATGGATGACATGACAGCTCTCCAAAAGTGAAGCCAAAACATCTGGATCGCCCCCTGGTGGCTGGCTGCAGTATAGGTCATAAGCCCTGCCCCCTCCATGTTAGAGGATGGGACATGGGCCAAACTGAAAAATCAAAGTACACATCAAAATTTCTGTCATTTTAGGTACCTCTTATCACACTGATGTCTGTTCAAGTGTTCATTTTTCTGATAAGTTTGGTTTTAATTAGTTATTTGATGCTATGAAAAGGGGGTGTGATGTCATGTTCGACAGCTGTGATTTGATTGTTGTGTGCTTGCGAGCCACGGATCACTACTGCACAGACTCTGGCTCCAAATGATGTCACCAGCGCAAGATGGCAGCTCCCGTATCCAGGATATTATGGCTTCATTTTTGTGCAGTGGGAGGAAGTGGAGACGCGTCGTCCATCTTTATATACAGTCTGTGGTTTGGATCTGTGGTCCAGCCTCTAACATTTACCTGTCTGTATTTGTATCACCAGTCTGGTCCTGGTGATCGAAGGACTCCCCCTGAAGCTGATCCAAGGATGGGGGGCGCACCCCCAATGGGCCCCATGGACGGTCCCTTTCCTCGTAGACTCCCCTACGGACCACCACCTCCTGAGTTCTACCCTCCCAGGGGGCCTGGGGGCCCTCCCATGATGCCTAGTAAGCAGTCACAGCTATCTTAACAACATGTTAGCACCATATTAAATCTAAATGTCATCAATGAGTTAATCTAACACTCTCCTCTTTCTCCAGTGTGGGCCCCTCCACCTCCAGGGATGATGTTCCCTCCTCGTTTCCCTCCCGGTGGACCTCCTCTTCCTCCTGCTTCTCATTCTCACCACGCTCCCCCCATGCGGCCCCCTCTGCCCGACGGCCTCCCACCTCCTTCCATGGGTCCTCTCCCTCCTCAGCAGTCCCTCCCCTCCCCACCACATGGCCGGTCGCCAGAGGAGCACACACTCTCGCCTGAAGATGCCATTTGAGTCGGAGGCTTTCTACTTGAGCTGTGAGATGTTTCTGGTTCAAATGGTAGACGGATGGTTGGGCAGGTTGCTGTTTTCCATCCTTATATTTTCTTTTAACATCTACTTATTAACCAGGAGGATGAATTTATCGACGAGTGGGGAAACCATCAGCCTTCATTAGCCCACTTTGTTGCTGTCCGCTGCTTCTGCTCGGTCTTTCTTCTCTATTCACATCCTCTCTTCTCTCTCTCTCTTCTGCCCTGTCACTTGGCCTCTTTTTCTTTCTGTTACTCTCACTCTGCCCTTTCATCATCCAGCTACATTCCCTGTGAAGGAGTTCCTGTTGTTGTGGAGTCACAGTGACAGGCTCTGTTGTGTTGGCAGGAACACGGTAGCTTAATCTGTATGTCTGTGTGTGGGAATGTTGCCACGTGAACCAGAAACAGTTGCTTGTTTGCTTGACAATGCCAGAAAGGCTTTTAATGGTACTTAGGTTGAAACGTGCACGTGGAGAAATGCTGTCTGTGCGGTGTGTGGGAGAAGATTTAGTGTTTTACGTGTGGTATCAGTCACCATTTCATCCTGATGGCACAGAAAGAGAAACCCAAATGATCACAGCCTATCAGGGAGGAAATGCATCTTTTTAGGCCTAACACATCATATTGTGTTACACCAACACTCTTGCCATTGTCACCATAATTTAATTTTTTTGCCATTAAACATCTGCGTTGTTATGATAAATATTCCTCAGAGGTGAAACGAGACAAGTTTCTTAAAATAGAATTAAAGTGCATCACTGAATTTCACTGGCTTCCCTGTGGGATTCGTAGGACGTTCATCAACAAAGCTAAGAGCAGCAAGTAAACAATGCTTTTGATCGTGTTTCAATGACTCGCACATGGCCTAAGCTTGAAAAAGTGGCTTATAGTAGCCGCCTGTATTTTGTGGAAGTAAGCTGTGACTCCTTCTGGCAGTCACAGAGCGGGGAATTAAATGGACTGACTGGAAGATGACACCCATGTGAATTTTGTAAAAAGTGATTATTAATAGATGAATAAAGACTGTCAAATTGTCAAGGTCTCCATATTTCACTAATGCATGAATGTTAAATTTGTTGCGCATGGAGTTGTAACAGCAAAGTCATCAGTGGCCAATGGAATATAATTGGAAGTCAGGTTTGGTTAGTTAGAAGGTGTTTTCTATAATATTAATGCAGTGGCGATGTTTTAAGTATGGTAAATATGTAATTGCAAAACATTTCAAAATATACTTTGTCACCTTGATTATACAGCACACTTCATGTATTCTCTAACTACCTGACCAAACTCTTGTGAAACATTTACAGAACATTTATTTGAAGGTGGCGAACAATGCAGTTTAAATTAGAATAATTGCACACTGTATATCATTTTGTATCATTTTAGATGTAACATCCCTGTTAAGATTCTGAGTAAATATTCAGCTTTGCCTAATCAATGGAAATAGAAACGATAGACGTGTTTTTTCCCGTTCAGTTTCCACATTGACTTGCATAGAGAATATCACCTCAGTGTTGGTGGTACTTTATACTATACGTTTTAATAGCATTTTTATTATGGTTAGGCTAATTAGCAGACAAGATAACTGTCATAGACTGTCAATAGAAATTTGCCCTGATATACAGTGACAATAGACATTTTGACATGTTAGTGCAGGTGTAACTAATGATGATGGCTCCATTCTACTTATACGCATGCACATGATATCATCATACTTGGAAGTTGCCATTGTTTCTCTCCCATGAATACACCCTTTTCACGGCAGACAAGCAGGAAAATCAGAGGTGTGAGTAATAATAGCTCCGTTCCATTACGTGTCCCAGTAAGTCATGTCAGTGAGTGAGCATACACAATACCAGATCCCTGGAGCTTGCTCTCCTAAATGGAATGCAGCCATCATTAATGTTATTAATTCCACCTGTGCCTTTTCCTGCTTTGACAAGTCTGCTGTGAAAAGGGTCTATTGGAAACATGAAACACATGCAATTCACTGATGTGGTCAAATTTGGAGGTCAAATAAGGCAAACTAATGATTATTGTAGTTGTCACCACTTGGTGAATCAGAACTGAATTTCATTGGCTTTCTTGTGGATTTTGCCTTCATCATCAAAGCTGTTATTTGAAACCCCAGACAAACAAGCTAAGTGTGTGTTTGGTCTTGTTACAGTGACATACATTTAGCTCTGGCTTCAAAAAAGTAGCTTATAATAGCCACTTCGTTGTTAGTAAAATGAGACGCACCTGGGCTCATGTTCAGCATATAGAGGGTATGATGTCACCGTACGTGGAACTTGCCACGGCCACTTTCCCCCGTGTTGGAAACATGAAGAACAAGCTGTTATGCAGTTGAGAACCGAGGCAAAACGAAGCAAGATTTTGTGGCTGTGTAATACTAACTGTGCACAGACTTCTTAATAAAACTTCACTGTGGTTTTGACCAGACTGACAAATCCTGCTTAAAACTGTCATATGAATCATTAAGGGATTTACCTGAGACTAAACTCAAAGACTTGATTTTTCATTTACATTAAGCGGTGTGCGCAAAGATTAAGTTTTAGAGGTTTAGAACATGCACCTGTCACCCCTCAAATAGTTCTATTTTACTATGGCGAGTGGAAAAGGCAGTGAAGGTGCAAACTGTACCAGCCAGTGCTTCCTACTGTACAGCCTTGAGTGCACTGGTGGGATGAGGAGCAATGTGCCGTTATGTCATTTATCACTGATGATTTTATACACTCCATGCACCCTGTGGTCAGTGATGTGTTAGAGGGATGTAGGTGATGTACAGTACGTTCTTCTAAAGGAAGCAATGCTCTGAAGTGTGATCAATTGTAATTTTATTAAGAGAATATACATACTCTGGTGTTAAGTCCTCAGATGGAGGCAGGTTTGGCCTCCTTATTTGTTCCTGCATCAGCCACTACTTTCTTTTTATGCGTTGCCTGTAAAGCACTCTGTAAACACCCTTATGGAAAGCTGCTAAATATTTCATTCTTATAAGTGAGGTTATCGCTTGCAAAAGAGCCAGGGCGAAGTAACGGAGGCTCCCTTTGGTCTGGCAGCACTTTTACTGTAATGTGAACCATCAATGTGTTCACCTAAGCCTTGCTGTCAGTGTCTTCTCTGTTAAAAAAAACATTAACAGAGACACCACAATGTGCTTACAAAACAACTTTTAATTGTAAAACCCACCCACATCATCAACAAGAAAGACACAAATGTACCTGACACAGTATTTAACGTAAACTGTCAAAACATATTGATTTGAATATTGAACAGCCCCACCACCTTAATCTTCAAAAACTTTAGTTTATAAAATCAATATTATTAAAATGGCAGTTTGTTCATCATCCTTTATAAAGAGTGGGGTGTGTCTGTGAAGATTCAATGGTGGGGTATGATTTGAAGGACATGGTTTGGTTCCTTCCCTGTCTGTACAATTCCTGTATTCATCCTCACAGTAGGCTTTTTAAAAAGAATCCTTACAAATCTGCTCAGCCATATAAACCATAATACACTGAAACAACAAAATCAACTCTTGTCAGGATGCTCATAAAGATGGATTTTACTGTAGAGTGAGCGACAGAGAGAAGAGGTAGATGCATAAGAAATAATACCTGCTGAATACCAACTTTAAAGGGATACCATGGTAGTTTGTACTATATTATATATTGTTAATGGTTACCATGACTCATTGCATTATTGATACTGGTTTGCAATTGCAGTGATGTAGTGGTAAATAAAAAGGGGAGTAAATTGACTTTACTTGATGATCCACCTGAAAATAACCAGCTATGTTAACAAAAATATAGGACTTTATAAAAGAGTTTGGTGAGGGGAAAAAAAAATCAAAATGCCCAGGTATCCCATAAACACTGTATATGGTCTAGAATAGGATCTACTGAAATAAACCCTATTTTTTCTATGCTCTTATCACCACTTACCATCAGAGTTGGTGGTATGAGGAAGTAAAGGGTGAGTTAAAGCCTAAAAGGTGTCCAGTAAAAAATACCTCATTGAATTTTGGCTTTAGATGGTTAAGGAAAAGTAAGTAAGAAAGTATTATTCCTTCCTGAATATACTGACTAAATCTGTCTTGGTCACGTTTGCACACGCAATCTTGAAAGATCTTTTTCCTTAGCTTAAATTACTGCTACCACTGAGTTTGTCCCAGCAACCAAACTGCAACTCTTACAAATGCAGGATGCACCACTGAAACACAAGAACGTGACAATGACATTTTGCAGAACTTGACTTCAAATGTAGGCACTGTGGAGTGCTGGATGCTCTCTGAAACAGCGACAACAAAATGGACAAAATCACCACCTAACCATTCCACACTATGACAAAAAGTAATTATTAGTCTCATGTTGAATCCATCAAGACATTTAACTGATCCACATAAAAAAAGTACAAAACATAAAAATATTTCATGGCACAATCGACCAGGTTCATAAATAAACCAGTAATTCCCCATGTGTCATTGGAAGCTTCATCAATAACCCTCTAGATTTAAGGTTAAAAACCTCAATGCTTACAATTACACATGATGTGGAGCCTGCCAAATAAAACTCTATTTTACATGTTTGCAAAGGCTCTTGAACTGCTGGTGAATACACTTGCCAAGCCTCTCCATGTGACTTATGGTGTGCTTGTTAAATGGTATCCATTTCAGATAGCAGAGCTGGCTAGTTGTAAAACACGTAAACAACAAAACACAAGCAGTCACATGACACTGTTTACCAAATCTAGGCCAGTTTACTCGGGGTGTGAACTAGGTTGTATAAAAATTTAAATTTAGCTGGAAGCCATCAATGCTTGATTTTGATCACATTCCCACTCCTTAATAAAAGAAATTCAGTTTAGAGAACACTGTCGGACTACCTTAATGTGTAAAGACAATGGCACCCTCCCCAAATAGTAGATTCTGGGAGGATTCAAAACTTTAACCTAGGTGGTCCATGGACGAGACCCAAGCGGATGGATCCGTTCAAAATGTCTGAACTGAAAAGGACTGAAAATCCTTTGCCAGCGATTATTTCAAAGATTTCAATCCAAAATGTGACACCCATTCTGAAGAAAGACAGCTGTGATCTAATGCTCAGAGATCAAATGTAAAAAAGCACTGTCTGAAATGATGCAGTACACATGGAAACATGATTTAAGACCTACTTTAGTCATGTTTCAAAACTATTTTTTACTTTTATAGCAGGAGTCATTTTGCGTGCCACTAGGAGTATCAGCCTTCTGCTTAAAAGATATTATGATAAAATTGAAAAAAATAAAATAAAGATGTATATGCCAGTTTGTGTCACCCACATGTTCTGTATTGTGGCTCTTTCTTTTCAGGCATCAGTCAATAAAACCCTGATTTCATTAGTTTTAGTGCCCAGTAATACTTAAATGTTGCATCAGTGCTTTTTACTCCCTGAAAACAGCAGAAATCTGGTGCACACAGTAATTTCTAAAATAACTTCTCACAATGAAATTAAATGTAATGAATACTGGAATGGGTTCCAGTGTCTTCAGCAGACATCAGCCTTTAAAAACATATATAGGTTGAACTCTGGGTATAACATTTTTCCTTCATGGTTTATATGGCATGTCATTTTGGAATGAAGCCCTTTATTTGCTTATAATAGGGAAACCTTCTCTTACCTCTCCACTGAGTGAACGGAAGTACTGGTAACTAACATGTCAGTGGAAAATAATGCTTCTAGATTCAAACCCCTGAGTCCTTATTGTGTGTGTCTGTCGGCACGAGAGGCAGCTTACCGACTGGTGTCGTTGTTAGCTGAGGAGTGTAGTGGATTGTGGGTAAGATTCAGAGAAACATCAGCTGTGTCATATATATGTTTGCATGTATCGTGCATGCGTTTGAGGTCCCCGTGTGTTTGCGTTTCCTAATGTGCGACTGTGTGTGTGTGTGTGCGTGTGTGTGCTCCTCAGCAGTTGAGAATGGGTCTGTTTCGGTCTGGTCTGAATGGGAACATGGAGCCGTCAGAGTCGGCCTTCCCTCTGTGAGGACCCAGTGTAGCCACGGCCTGGAAGGCAACATACACACACATACGGTTGTTAAAAGATGCCTGCACACACACACACACACTAATGCCACCAGGGGACAAAGACACACCTCTGAATATCAATATTTGCACACCTTTCTGATAGCCGTCCAGTCCTCCAGGATGTCCAAGTCAGGCAGCATGTAAACAATATATGGGCGTGAACAGGGTTAAGGACAGCGACACAGTGAGCAGGAAGGAATTAAAATGTGATTATCAGGACACATCTAAATACTATATATATGGAATTAATATAAGCAGTATAAGTAGAAATACTTAGTAGTATCAGTGTGAACAGTAACAGAGGTGTTAACAGTAGAAGGATATCGGACACCACAGAAGGTCGTCTCCTCTTCTTATCTGGACTTAAAGCATCTCTCCTCTTCTTCCTTCCTGATAACTCATCATTCCACAACTCTGATAGAGACATAGAGAGACAGACAGATTCAAATGTTTTGTGCGTGCACTGAATATAATACAAGGTACTGGAAGTGTGTAGTGTGTTCTTATTACTGTAACACGCATAACATGACGAAATGTAATGCCTGTGCTCTGTGTGCGTTACCTGATGTAATATCTATGCTGTGTCTGTCTTCCTCCAGCCTTCTGATTTTCTCCTCCAGTTCACTCTGTACTGTATCAAACAGCAGCAGCTTCTCACTCTGCACACACACAAAAGCATGGACATAATATTTGAAACACACAAGCATGCATCCAAATACTGACATACACCACCACCAAATACATAGATCAAATGACACTCACTTAAATTCAAATCAAAGTCTGAATGCTTAATGACTCATGGGGACATGGACTCAAGAGAAAATGCATTAAAGTGTAATTAAAGTGTGTGTGTGTGTGTGTGTGTGTGTGTGTGTCTGACCTCCCAGTGCTGGCATGCTGCCTGGGTCTCACACTCATACTTGTTCTTCAAAGAGTCCAGACACAACTCTCTGTAAATGCCTGGCAAAGACAGAGGGGAACACACAATAAGAGAGTGAATAAGGAGAGAATAATAATAAGGAGTGTGTAAGACTTTATGAGTGTGTGTTGAAGTTACCTGCCACCTTGGTGCGGACCTGCATGTTCTCCAGCAGTACTGCCAGAGGCTCCAGATATTCTGCAGCCCGGCCAGCCTCCACCTCTGCCAGCTTGCTGTTCACCTGACTGAGACGCTCATGATACAGCCTGCACACAAACACAGGTGTAACTATGGCCATAGCTAATTCCTATGAATTACTTTTTTTCATGTTTTTCAAATTTCAAAGTCAAAAGGTAAACTTGACAAAAATCTATTTCAGTCTTACTGGTCTTTGAGATCCATGAACTGTTTCTCCAGGTTGGACATTTCATCCAGACACTCCATCCTCCTCCGCTCACAGTCCTCCTCATCCATTTCTGGAGCATGATAAAGACACACACACAAAAACACCTCTAGGTTAGCAAAACCTGGCAGACACATATTTCTGCTAGGATATGCGTCTGCCAGCCATAAAAGATTTGGAAATGGGCAGTGTCAATGTCCAGTCAAACCTTTGACAGCAACCATTTTTGATCAGAATCATACACTGAAATAATGTTTCTTTTAACGACAACCATCAACATGTTGTGCTCAATTTCCGCCATTTCAGAATTTCTCACCAGAGCTGTCTCCATCCTCGGAGACAGAGGAGGTGTCAGAATCCTCCTCCTCTGAGCTGGACGCCTCCTGCTCCTGCTCCTCCACCTCCATCTCCTCTGCTGTGCTCTCCTTCTTCTCCCGGTCACGGTGCACCGGCATGGCAGCAAGTCAAATTCAGACTGGTAGTGTTGGATAGAAAGACACGGTCAAGCCTCCTTTGGCAGTTTTACCTACAACAGATACAGCTTTACACTTATAATATATTACTTGATTCTATTTGTTTAGTTTAATTAGTAATGCCTATAGACAATAAAAAGCTAAGCGATTACAAAGCATGCCCACACTTCATCCACTGGGCAGCATCAGTAGTTTTGCTTGTACATCAGAAAGTCCTGTCAGAGTCCATAATGATGTTTTCCCATCAGCATGATGCGTAATTATAACTGCATGAGTGTGTATTAGTTGAAAAGCCACCGAAATTATACTCCTAATGAACGAACGATAATTATCCATATTTTCTCTGACATGTTCCATATTTTTATGGTTGATCAATTTGGAAAATTATTTTTGAAACGTGGGAAACACTGTGTTACGTCAATGAGCATCCCTGAAAACAAGAATGAACCCCTATTGGTAGATGGCTTTATTACATTGCCGGTGATTAGTTATTAAAAGTTACTCGTGCAAGACAACAATACAATTTAACTAGGAGATCTAGCTGTTTGCCTTTTTAACCATTTAACTATACAAGATAAATAAACATTAACAAACGACAGCACACCAAGTTAGCATTACGTTAGCATGGTAGCAGGCAAGATTAGCACGACTTGTCACAAAAAGACATTAAGAAGGGAGCTTAAAACTAAATCATAACTCACAAGATGTGGAGGTGCGGGATGTTTGTGAGAATGTTTAAGGGAAAACAATTTTCAGAGATAAGAGGCTTAAACTTATTTTTTCCTCGGTTACAATTTCACTCGTGTTTCCCAGCTGAGCTAAAAACAAATCTCAACAGGGCGCTCTTATTTGTATAGGGAACTGTAGTTTTCGGTATGGCTAATATTCACGTCACTGAAGGTCTAACAACCAGCCATAAACTACGTTACCCAGGATTCAGCACTGTATCTTGAGGCTGAGAGTTCGAGCAGAATTGTTGAGAGGCGTTTAAAATGTTAACGCCAGTAAAATTGAAAACCCCGTTTGTGTCTACGGATATTGCAGTTTTATAACATTCATATATGATAGTTCAAACTGGATAACCAAAGTTTGGCTATTGTTGAACTATGGCGTTGAATTTCTCTGGTATCATTTATTTTGTTTTCCCTCCTCCCTCCTCCGCCATGATGTTTTCTAAGTGAACAGCGGAGCTAGCTAACCAGCTAGTTTAGCCTTCAAGCTGCGGACTGCTGTGGAAAGGGGTGCGATGGATGGATGCTTTGCCCCACTACGTTTTACATGTTTGTTGTAGTTTAAACAGAATGCGCATTCTCCGGCCAAATTTACCCCTTAATATACTCCGCGCTGTTGTGGAGGGCTGCTAATTCGCAGCGCAGAGTTAATAAATGACCCAGGAGCCACGGTTTTTCGTTATAGTTTGAAGATTAACGCTCGCTGAGGCTGTTTAAGTGGCTACACAACTAGCTCCTCCTTGCTGTCTAGTCCATCGCACCATCGCATTCTTGTGTCTCCTGCCCCAGGAATGTTCTCCAAAAAGCCTCATGGAGACGTTAAAAAATCAACACAGAAAGTGTTGGACCCAAAGAAGGACGTGTTGACGCGGCTGAAACATCTCAGAATAGTCATAGGTAAGTTAAAACTCATTATTAAGCAGCTAACACGTTAGCTTCTACGTGCCAATCTGTGCATACAGGGAATGCCAAACTCATCTCGAAAATCACGAAATTCAAAATTGCTTTGCATGTCAACAGAGACGCAGCCTTTTAATAACAAACTTGCGTAAGACCATTTCAGATGTTTTAGTATCCATTCATCAATTCGGCATCTCGCATGTAGTCCATAGTTCAAGCATTTTATCACTCATAATTTTGTCCGCATTCGTTTTATCTTTAAAGTTATTGCTTTTTATTTCCCCCCCCCCGGAATGATTATGATGGGCAGTAATGAGCCTTGTGTATACAGGCGTATAGTGGAAGATGTATAAAAGTAAATGAGGCTAGCTGTATGCTCCGTCAATAGAATATATCGAGGGTTTAAAGACGTGCTTTATACTGTGTGCAAGTGGCAATTCCATTACTTTGTCAGATTTTTTACTAGGGTCTCTGCATAGAGGAGAATCGGGTGTTGTGTTTTTACTACCTTGTGAGAACGTGTGTATGAAGCTGACTGCATAGAATTTAGGCACAATGATGCTACAAGCTGTTAGTCAGGCTGTTGTGATTTCGCCAGGGGTGTGCCTGTGTGCTGTACAAAGACCTGCTGTGTGAGAAAAGCTGAGTGTTTTATTTTTATTAAACGTGTTAAGATGTGTTACAACACAACACCAATCGCAGTGTTTTGAATGTGTGGACTGGGAGAACAGGGAGGACGACAGGATAATGGATATGAATAAGTGATGGATTTGTGTGTGTGTGTGTGTGTGTGTATCTTTCACTGACACGCACTTTCTCTCACACATGTACACACCCACAAAAACACACACTGCCTGGAGAGGGAAACAGCCTCTACTATTTCCTCTCTATGTCTCTTTACAGTAGCTCAACTTCCTGTTTCTATTGTAAGAGCTACTGGGCTCTGTGTTTGTGTCTATGCGGGACAGAGAAGAGAAGGGGTGTGCCCCGCTCTTTGCTCTATGGGGAACACAAGACCTTGATAACAATCACAGATACATGCACACACAAACACACTTTGCAGACACATGGTTTGGGAAGGAATGTTCAGACAGCTGAACAATAGCTAACAACACCTTTTTAACCATCATGGGGCCAGACCAGCACTTGAAGAAAATGCATATGGGCACTATTAGTTGCAGCACTGATAAGACTCTCCACTTGGAGTGCAAGCAGGCTAAATAATATACCTCACAGCAAGGATTACTTGTCCATGTTGCTGATGTTCATGTAGCTGTTATTCTCATGAAAACTGATTGTAATGGACCAGTTTTCTTTACCCTAAAACAAGACCCTCCCCTGAAATATGTTAACCGTTGCCACTGTAGGAAACAGAGAGTGAGAGTGAGTGTTGGATCATTTTTTAAAAGTTTTGTAAAAGAATAGTTCATTCTTGAGGTGAAAGAATGATTCAACAAGAAGCTATTTCATCACTTTGCACCCTCTTTGATGTAATCAGGTTATTAAGTAACTGCTCCCCAGCCCTGTTTCACCCTGTTGTTGATGCAAGACCAAAAAGCAAATACCTGGTCCCACCGTTGTGTTGAGGATAATGACTAAACCATGACTACTCTTATATGGAAGTTAATAATCTAGCCATTGTCTAAATAAGATAGTTTTGTGTTTACAAGCTATTTAGCTTAGTCCTTTTAAGATGCCACCTCCATATCACATTACAAGGTCAGAATTTCCATCCATTATTAGAGGTCAAACTTAATTTTTCTGTTCTTCCTACCATGACGATGCCTTGAGGGACTTACTTAAAAGTTAGCAAAAGCACTTATTCAAGTAAGGTCATCGGAAAATGCCGTTTCAATGGCATTTTCCTATTCAGAGTGTAGTTGTAGTCTGGGTGAAAACAGAAACCAGACCATTAGGGAAACCTCAGAAGAAAGCAGGTCATTTTATAGATTACTGGTTCACACTTGTTGACTGTGATGTAGAACTAAATTAAACTCTGGTCGTCGTGGACCGAAACAGGATTCAGTGCTACAACCCGATATTGCAATGTCAATCAGTGCATGTGAAAAGTGACTAAATCATGCTCTATTCAATTTAAATTCAATGTAATAATAGTGAGAAACGTGTTAAAAATGTCAGTCCCTAGAGGAAAAGATAGACCACTCATTTAGGCCACTGAGACCTTACAAGGGCAACCACTATGGCATAGAACTCAGACAGCCGCTGTGTGTGTGTGTGTGTGTGTGTGGCAGAGTTCAGCTTTCAGACTTCATATAAACAAACCCAGAGACTATTACCAGAGGCTCTTCTGAGAGTGTGTGTGTGTGTGTGTACCTGCGCACATGCTTGTGTATTTTCTTTCAGTTTTGACCCTGAACTATAGTAGTGGTGGTTGTATTCTCAGTATGAGCATGTGTTTTATCTCTGTGTCTGAGTCAGTGAGTGTCTCCTTCCTAATGACAGCCAGAGGTGTTGAGGAGAGATTCAGTCCAGAACACATGAAGGTAAACTTCCCATCCTTTTAGAGCAGTATATCTGAAACTGTAGATGGGACCCAGACTGGGCTGCGAGTCTTTTCTACTGTGTATTTATTAGAGAACCCATATGCTGCGGTGAGGTTGCATAACTCGGATATACTTCCTGTGATGAACAGCCAGAATTGTATTGTCTTCAATCAGTCAACAGTTTTTTCTCATTGTTATAGATGTGTTTAGACTTCTTAGTCTAAAACATTTTGACTAAAAATGGATAGAGATGGGAGAAGAGCTTCTAACTGGTTTAAATGTCCAGTTCAAAATCACGTTATTTAGATATTCATTGTGAAGTTGTCTCCTTTTCCTCTGAAGTTTTTGTTGTTTAATTTTCCTGTTTTTCTCTGATTGAATACAGTTATGAGAGTGAACAGTTGAGGCTCACGTTGAGAAGCGCATTTGAATATTTTATATGTATAATGGGGGGCTGGTACGGGAGACGTCCATGTTTTATGAACGTATGATGCGAGGAATGAAAAAAAGGACGGTCATCGTGGATCCAGATCGGGTATTGAACACCGTTTTCAGCACTGAGAAAGTTTACATTTCTGGAGGAATCAAGGACAAGTTTGTGGACAGTTTTGAGTTAACCTTGGTGTTCTTGTCCTTAGTGTGTGTGTTGGTTAATTCTCATCTTTATTCCCCTTCTCATTTTCCAGAGAATGCAGAGCCTTCAGAGCTGAAGCAGTTCTTCGACCTGAACTACTCCCATATTTACTATGTCTTCTTTGAGAACTTTGTCACCATTGAGGTCAGCCTCAAGCAAAAAGGTAAGTTTTAGTCACAGTCAAAATCAAGAACCAAGCAATTAAGATGAGCTCTGATTGGTCAACTTTCACAGAGTAGAAATAAATCAATGTATCATTGCTATTTATTTAGCCATATCATTGTGCTTTCTTTCACGCTCACGTGTGTGTTTCAGGTCACAAGTCTCAGAGGGAGGAGCTGGACTCAATTCTCTTCATCTTTGAGGTAATAAAATATTATTGCAAATTTTGTAATTAAAATGTAAATCCAGAGAAAACTGAGAAAACTCTTACTAAATGCTCGATGCAGCATGGCTGCAGACTGGAGCTCTGACATTATGTGACGTTATTCCTCTAACTTTCTGTAGGTGGTCTTGGTCAGTACCACAGCACCAGCTGGCATTGACCTCAGACTAAGCCTGCTGGCATTTAGCAACACTTAGAACTGGGTGGTGGTGCTTAGAGTAGCCAGGATAAGATAGCAGAGTGTGTGTGTGTGTGTGTGTGTGTGTGTGTGTGTGTGTGTGTGTGTGTGTGAGAGTGTGTGTGTGTGTGTGTGTGTGTGTGTGTGTGTGTGTGTGTGTGTGTGTGTGTGTGTGTGTGTGTGTGTGTGTGTGTGTGTGTGTGTGTGTTACTGACCTCCATTTGGCCCTCCACACACTTTAAATTCCAAACAAGGCTGGGCAAAGCACAGCAAGTCTACTGACTACTTGGATAAAATAATGTGCTTAATAAAGGTTTTCCCTGATGGGTATTAGTTCAAATTAGAGCTGGACAATAAACAGCATTTACAGAATTACTGATTACTTAAATCCTACTTTCTTAAATGTATTTATATAGCATTTTTCCATCATTAAATTGTCTGAATCCAGTGAACAACCAACCAGCCAATGAAATCTTAATCATTAATTGTTTCAAGAGAAATGGAAAAGTTCATGTTGATATACAGTTAGATTGTAGGCTACGTGATCCATCCCTAGTTGAAAGGCAAAATATATAAAACTCACACATAACAAGTCAAAAACGTTGAAACTAATACTAATCTCTTTTTTTTTTTTTCTCCAGAAAATCCTCCAGCTCTTGCCAGAGAGAATCCAGAGCCGGTGGCAGTTCCACAGCATCGGTAACTCAAACACACACACACAGAAAAACACCTTCAGCCCCTTTCTCGAAACAGTTGATCTTATATACGAGTGCAGCAGTTCAGATCATCCCAGCAAACTATGCGTTGTTGAATCAGGTTGAACCGGTTGCAGTCATAGATAGATAGATTATTTCAGGTAATGTTAGAGACCAACCAGCAACAAAACTTTGCAAAGAGAAGAATGCATGGCATGGTGCGGAGCAGCGGTAGTTGTCATCTGTATTTTACATTAGTACTGTTTAGCTTGAGTTTATCAAGTTTATCATCATCAATATATATTTTTCAAAATGTGTTTCATTTCACTTCAAATGTCTTTACTGCTGTTTGTTTTACCAATACAAAGTATGTAAAATCAGCTTTTAATGTTATCAGCGCTGGCTAACCTTAAGTTAGATTGGCTGTGCACTGTAGTTTGAAATGTCCAGACTGACATGTCTTTCTCTCTCTCAGGGCTGATCCTCAAGAAGCTGTTGCACACTGGGAACTCTCTGAAGGTACTGCTTTTTTGATTTGCCGGTGACTCTGCATCAACCTGTCAGTCATAGCCCCTAGATCCTAAACCTCCCTGCCTCCTAGGGGGACGTTTACAGCCTCTTCTCTTCTCTTGTAAATAATATGAAAAGTGTTCACTAAAGGAGTAGGTGCATCGTTTGCATCTCAGCATCAACACATTTTTCTGATATTAGTATCTTTACTGTAAAAAAAGATAGCCAGCCTCTATTTGCATGTATACTACATTTTACAATGTGCGCACCGCTTCCCATTTTGTGGGAAAGTTTATGTATTGCTGCATGAAGGGACATTTAGTGAAACACTAATTGGTTTTACTCAACAGTAATTCACAAGTTAATTACAGTTCCACTACTCATCTTCACATTTCACCTGAGTAGGTAAAATGTGAAGTTGGCTGTGATCAGATGTTAGCTACTCTTTTCATCTCTCCCTCTCTCTCCTACACCGTAGATCCGTCGTGAAGGTGTGCGCTTGTTCTTGCTGTGGATGCAGGCATTACAGAGTAACGCAGAGCGCGAGCAGCTCTGCATGTTTGCCTGCTTGATTCCCGGCTTCCCAGCTCCACTCTGCCATGGGACCCCACGCACCCTGGACGCTCTGATCAACCCACCGCTGAGTTTAACAGAGAGTTAGTAGAACAATCGCACTCACACACACGCACAGTGGGGGGTTGGATTGATAAATGGGCTCATTGAGCTATAAACTTTAAATTTTTTTTTTAATCAGCCATTCACTACACCTGACAAGACATAATATCTTGGATATGATTTGGAACCCCATCAGTTTTTCTACTATGTTTACAGAGATTAGACAAATGACAACATCTTTACAGGGTTTGTTCAAAGTCTTGAAAGTTTGGAAAATGCTTAATTTTAACCGTTATGTTTTCAAGGATTGGAATATGCTTGAATTCGAATATACTCCTTGAAAAGTGCTTGATTTTCAACATAATCTGGTGTTTCATCATCTACACAATCACTCATGCAAACCAAAAATCTTTTTATATTTAAAATTAAACAATCCCATCGTCATATTTGTTTGTTGTCTCCTGGCATGTATAGTAACAATTTAGATGTGATGATAAAGGTGTCAAGACTCTGGAAATGTTTGGTTTAGGTACCTTGAAAGTGCTTGGATTTTACTCTTAAAAAGCTGTACAAACCCTGTATTTAGCAATGTTCATAGTAATCTAAACATCCATCGCCTTGCTTCCTCTCCCCCTGCAGCTCAGGTTACCCCAGAAGAGATCACCCCATTGGTTCCTCCCCAGTCAGGTGACAAGAACCAGGAAGACCTCACTGCTTACTTTTTAGAAGCTTTACTCAAATACATGGTAAACCAGGTATTATCATCATTTCTTACTAACACAGCTAACACTACATGAATACACTTTTTGCAAATGTTGTGATGCTTTACTAATGCCACTAATGCTAAACATATGGGAGAAAATGTGCTTACATTATCATATATAGAAACTTAATGGTGGATGGAGTATTCATCTGATCCCTTACTGGTATCATTAACTTCTTCAGATACAAATGTCATCCCTTACTGACACATATGGACTTTGTTGTTTTATTTCCTCTTCTTGCTGCTATCACACACACACATACATGCAGTCATATACACACACTGATAACATTCAACCCTAAAACAATGGTGCTCTTCTCTGCTTGACCCTGTTTTGTGTTCGTAATGCTCTCTTTATAACACATGCTCGTTTGTCTTTGTGTGTGTATCTCTGTGTGTGTGTGTGTGTGTGTGTGTGTGTGTGTGTATCCACCAGGCCAAGTCTCTTGAGTGGCGTTGTAAAGAGAACCATGAGCGTGGCTTCAGCTTCCTCTTTGGTCACTTCAGGAAGTTTTACCTTCCTCACATCTTTCCCAACTTCGCCATGGAAACCAGCCTCTACAACCCAATACTGGGTCAGTTACATTAATAGCTACTGGATACTGTAAATCCAGTAGCCCATTGGAACACATTGAACAGTAATGTTGTATTATTGTAACTTTAGACCACATAAATAAAGGTTTTCCTCTTTCCCTGCAGACGTGCCTCAGATGCGTCCTAAGCCCTACTACAGCGTGGTGCGCAGGGAGCAAGACGGCAGTGAAACAGTATATTGCACCAAGGAGAGCTTCCTTCAGGCCCGAGTCATCTTCATCCGCTGGCTGGTTTCCTTCTGGCTCGAGCCTCGACCCAACACACACACACACATCCCAGGAACGGAGGGCGAGAACGTCCCCAAGAACATACAGGTAACAAACAAAGCTTATTGCAATAGACAGAGTGTGCCAAGTATGGTTCAAATCACTGGAAAGTTCCTTGTACTTAATTATGCTGACATTGCTGAGGCGGTAATATGTATGGCTGCAACTAACTATGATTTTCATTATTGATTATTCTGCAGATTATTTTCTCGATTAATCAATTAGTTATTTTTTCTATAAAATGTCAGAAAATAGTGAAAGATGTCCATCACATCACATTAAAATATTGAGTTTTTAAAAATGTGGACAACAAAGGAAAACAGGAAATAATCAAACTGCAGAAGCTGGAACCAGAGAATTACAGCATTTTTTCTTGAGAAATGACCCAAGATGAATCGATTATCCAAATATTTACCGATCAATTCTGTCAATTGACTAATCGATTAATCAACATATTGTTGGAGCTCTAGTAATATATGAGCTTAGGGGTGGGCAATATGGCCAAAACCTTATATCACGGTAGATGTAAGTTTATATCACGGTAACGGTATATATTATGATACAGTAATTTATCTGTAAATTCAATTAAGAAATGGTTTAAAATAACCATACCCTTCATGCTCTGTGTTTACAATTTCAACCCTCCTTCATACTTGTCACTCTCTTCTTCTGCGGCGGTTGGCAAACCAGCTTAGAGGTGCATTTTGTTGCTCTCACGTCACTCCTGACAAGAGCCTGCTAGACTTCAGGGGCCGTATTCACTGAGAATACTCTCAGAGAGCTCCTAACTTAGCTTAAACATTTCTAGCAAGGAGTCCTAGCTTAGGAGTGATTTAGGAAAAATCTCAGAGCACTTGAATGGACAGTGAAATCGATAGGCCTAATCATATCATTTAGTCTCTATTAAGACATGGTATAATTATGAATACTTTTTTATGTAATGAACATCTCTGTTGAATATATTGTAAGCCATACTTTAAAAGTAGCCTACAAAATGTTTGAAAACACAGGCCTACTTGTGTAGTAGCCTGTTCACATGCTGATAGTTGTTACTGATAGTTGCCCGTTAATTGCTATTTTATATTAACGGGCAATAAATGGCTCAGCTTTCATCAATTTCTGTGATTGCTGGTCAGTCTGTAGCAGTCATCGCTGCTGCACTGTTGCATTTTTCCAGTTGCCAAATATCTTAGTGTTTTGACTATTTTCATTTCTGGCATTAAAGCGTTATTGTGTTGGGTGGAGATGTGAGCACATCTCTAACAAGATCGCCCACAAACATTGTGCCTGCAGGATCTAATTGTAGCGTTTCGTTAACTCACTGTCATTCAGTATTTGGAGAATATTTCTCCTTCTTCTTTGTCTTTCCTCCATTTTCTCCTCTGCTTAAGAAACTCTTGAGCCTCTTCAAAGCCCTCCTCCCTACTCCTAACAGTTTTTACTTTAGGAGCTCTCTTAAGGGCTAACATGCTTTGTGAATAACTTTTATCTTTACCAGGATCTAGTCTTAACTGTAAGGGGAATTTCTCAGAAAACGTCATTATTCTAAGAATTTTCTTAGAATTTCGTCACTAGGAGCAATACTTTGTACTAGGAATGCTTTATGAATACGGCCCCAGGTGTTTAAAACAGCAAATGAGCACAACTGAAATGGATGACAAAATGTTACTCGGGAACATTATTTTATGGTGTGTATTTATTTCCTTACCTAATGCTATAACCCAAATGTTCCCCTCCAGCGAGCAGCAGCAGGGCTGGCAGCTCGCTCTGCGGGCAGCTCAGATGACAGCAGTGGAGGCGGGATCCGGTCCGACAGCCACCTGGAAGGTAGCGGGTGCTCATCTGGATCAGGCGGAGGCAGCATGGGGATATCTGGGGGTCCAGGAGCTGGGGGTGAGCCGGAGCAAAGCCACTCCAACACATCCACGTTGACAGAGAGGGAGCCCAGCTCCTCCTCACTCTGCTCCATGGACGAAGAGCAGCTGACGGACATGGAGGTGGTGAGGAGAGTACTGACCAGCTCCAGAACCAACGTCAACTTCATCACTGAGATCTTCAGACAGGTGAAGGACGTTATGTAACTGACAGTTTCAATGTGTCAAACCTTTGACTAGCACTTTAATGTAAGGCTACATCTGCACTTGGAGTGGATCTAGGTAGTATTTTCTAATATTAGATTAGCGTTCTTTGGAGGATGCTTTAAAGTATATGTTATGAAATATTAATATTTATGTCTGTCTCGACCAATACAGGCGTTTCTCCTTCCCATGTGCGAAGCTGCAGCGATGCGTAAAGTGGTCCGTGTTTACCAGGAGTGGATCTCCGTGGAGGACAGGCCAGTGTTTATGAAGGAGCCAGAGGAGGGCCCCTATCCCATAGCCACAGCCAACAGCCTGGACTCAGGCTCTCAGCTCGGAGACAAGGAGGATGAGGTGAGAAATTACCTGAAATCAGTAATCTAATCCTTAAATGCTTAAAATAAAGGTGGGCCATGTGATCAGATCTTTATGTAGTGAGTGATTTACTATGATAGCTGAGCCAGACTGACCAGCCCACTAACAGCGGGATTCTGACAGTAAGTCTCAAAGAAAAGAAAGGGTGATTTAATTTACCGAGCGGGGCTGCAGACTTCAACATGGGGCTTCATATTATGAATCCTGGTCTGTACTGTACCAGTTGTTTACTTTTACATTATGTTAATCAACCATTACACTTTCAAATATCAAATTACTCAGTTTGTTTCAGCCTAGCTTTAAGAAGAGAACGTGTGCATTTGACTGTATATTTATAGGTAATAATTAACTTTAATTGTGTGTGTGTGTGTGTGGTTTTTCTCTCTTCCTCAGGGAATGAACAAGGTGGTTGACAGTGAATTGCTCGAGTACAGCGTTCATGCTGGAGTTCAGACTACACTACAGGTATGGTCCACACACACACACACACACACACACACACACACACACACACAGTCACACATTAGGTATCTGTCATGCATACAGACAAAAGTCTCATTGTTGCAGTGTCTTGTTACTTTACCTTGTAGAATCCTCCTTAAGAAATAGTTTGTGGACCCATTTTACATCCCAACTGCTTTCTTTTTTTCTTTATTATTGTTTTTATTATTATAGCAATTAAATCTATGTTATTATATTTTCATTATTTCTATTTTCTCGCATGCATTGGTCTCAAATTCTTAAATTGTTTTTGTTATTGTTTTTACGGTTTACACTGGTTCTGTCTTATTAAACTATCGTCTGTGAAGTACTAAAATGCACTAACCTGTATGAAAGGTGCTATACAAATAAAGTTTGTTTGATCGATTGATTGATTGTCTCCTTTTCAGGTGTTCATCACCCACTCCTCCAATGTTTTCCTACTGGAGCCAGCCAACGACATCAAGATCCTTTTAGAGGAGCATGTCGACATGTGCAAGCGAGTCCTGAACATCTACCGCAGCCTCGTCATGCATGAGACCATGGACCAGAAAACATGGTAAAAAAAAAAAAGAAGCTGCACAGACACCAGATACACAATGAATCACACGTGTTCCTGTGGACTGGGAGACGCATATAAAACGCCATCTAAACACAGTTCAGGAGAATCATGTCGTTAAAGCTTCTGTCACATCTGCTTGCTTTTTTTAATGTACTTGTTTGTAGGGAGCAGGTCTTACTGGTTCTGCTGAGGGTGACCGAGTCGGTGATGAAAAGACCTCCATCCATCATGCCTCAGGGCAAGAAGAACTTCACGCTGTCAGGCAGGCTGGCTGGACCTATCTTTCAGGTACATTACTCGCTAAATCAGACTGGCCAGATACATACAGTTTTGTACAGTATTATCCAGAGCAGCGGTTTCAAAGTCGCCAGTTAAGTCAAGATAACCTAATATTGCTGTTTGACATGACTTCAGACTTCACCAAATACATAAAAAGGTCTGTGCTAAGGCATTTATTAGATTCTGACTCTGGGAAAAACAGTACAATTCCCCAAAACTACTGTATCTCTGAACTATCTCTTTAACTAGATCACACACATGTAGGCTATTCTATGTGATTTCATTTTAATAACTAATGTAATAACTAATGGAATATTGAATTGAAAACCTCTGATCCAGAGTATCATCTGTGTGGTAGGAGACAGAGTTGTCTCTGTGGTACATAAAAAAATGAATAAATGAATGGGAACACTGTTGCAGTCAGGATAAAATTGCTGTTGTTTACAGCAACACAGCTTCTGGAAGACAGTCTGACTTGTTGCTCTAAATATCTAACATATAGTTGGCTACAAAGACAGGTGAACTTTGTCTATTATTTGTGTATGTGATGTAAAACACATGATGCATAGCATCTAAGTAGTTTATTTGAATATGATCTTTGTCTTGGGCCCTCATGTATCCAGCTGCCTTCATCTCTTTTATTTAGAATACAGTAATGTTAGTAACACAGTTATTTTCTGAACACCTTAATGAAGTTTAATAGTGCTGCCCAGGTATGACTCAATGAGTAGAGAGCTGGAATACAACCTTTTCTAATATAACGTTGTATCATGTCATTCCCCTCTCTGTGTACAGACGCTGATTGTAGCCTGGATTAAGGGCAATTTAAATGTCTACATCAGCAGAGAACTGTGGGACGACCTCCTCTGCGTTCTCTCCTCTCTCACCTGCTGGGATGAACTGGTCACCGAGTGGTCACTCACCATGGAGACCCTCACCAAGGTACTGGAAGTTATCCTCCAAGCATTATATCCACACTGCGTATGGATACGAATGAGTTCAATTCATTTAATGGTTTTAACACAGATTATTGCATTTGATTGCAGCATGAGAAATGAACATTTTGTTATTCATGAGTTTTCTTTAAAACAAGTGAGTTTTTCAATTCAGTTACTGACATCCGCAGGTCAAGAAAGGTCACTAGAGAAGCAGAGGAGAAATATAATGGAGGAAGCAGTAGTTTCATTCCTGTTTCCATGCCTGTTCATTTGGCCTCTGTGTTCACTTTGATTCAATTTCTCATATGCTCTGCCATTACTATGACTGGATTACATTAGGCGTCGAACAGTTCTGAGGACTCCCTGACAGGAGCTGCCCACTGGGGAGTTCCCCCATAGAAGTACTTACCTTCAAGGGCTTTTTTTCTGGTTCTGTTTGCATTCACACCGCCAATAGGAACGCTGAAGTGAAGTAGGCCGGGCGGCTGTTGGTATAGCAACGTCACTCACAAGATTTTTACATTTTGCTTTGATGAGTCAATATGGCGTTGTATTTCCCATAACATTATGACCAGTCAGTGGTCATAATGTTATGACTGATCGGTGTAAGTGTACACATTGATTATCTCATTACAATGGCACCTGTCAGATATATATACAGTATATATATATTCAGTATATATATATATATATATATATATATATATATATATATATGTGTGTGCTGGGAGAGTACCTACTCTGAAGTAGGAGCTAAAACATCCCTCAAAACGGCGTTCTCTAAGAACTACGATCGTTCCCAGTTCTTGCGGTGTGAACACAATAAAAAGGGTAAGGGTCCTCCAACTGTTCTAAGAGCTATGAAAAAGTTCCTCTGGTCCGAAAACACCTAGTGAGACATATCATACACATATTTCCATTCTCCCTCGACATATGAAAAATCAGCCTTTTGCCTTAAGCAGTAGTTTAAGTCAGAACAGTTATGTTGCTGCCATCTTAACCAGTATGCTAACATAAAGTTAGAGTGTTAACGCCTGTCTTTGTGTCTTAGGTGCTGGCCAGGAACCTGTACAGTGTTGATCTAAATGAGCTGCCTCTGGACAAACTCAGTGAACAAAAACAGAAGAAACATAAAGGAAAAGGTGGGACAACATTCTACCAACGGATCTGAAATACTGTGTGAAAGGAACCTAAGAAGAACTTTGATATTTAAAAAATATAGCAAATTACAAAATATGAAAGAAACAAGAAATGTGCATCTCATCTGTACCCTAGACCTTTTCTTTACACATAATATCAGTGCCTAGTTACAGTTGGTGGTAACATATGTCCTGAAATAAGTACCATTAAATGTGCATTGAGATATTATACCCCACTACACCCATCTGCACCAGGTATAGGTTCGGAGGGCCAGCGTCAGATTGTGGATCGCTCCTTCTCCAAAGGGTGGAGCCGAGACCAGCCAGGCCAGGCGGCAGCCATGAGGCAGCGGAGCGCCACCACTGCTGGCTCACCGGGCATCGAAAAGGCCAGGAGTATTGTCCGCCAGAAGACTGTAGGTCAGTATCCCTCCTCTTAGGCTGTCCTCCTCCTGTCTGTGTGAAGTGCTCTTCGTCATGTTCATAACACTAAATCCCAGACAGATTGTCCTGTGTAGTCATTTTAAACTGACTGGCATGTGAGTGTTGAAGAGAAACGCAATTGGAACATTTTCCTCAGCGCCCTTTAGATAGCTTCTCTTTCTTCTCAAGTCAGTTTTATTTGACTTGACGCCTCCTCCTCTTCCCCCTCCTGCCTGTCTGTCTGACAGGAAGTTGTGGTGTATGCTTACGGTCATTCCCTCTCCTCAGTAGAGTCTTGTTTATGCGAAGCCTTCAGCTGTGGCCGTTCTTGAAAGAAATGGTCTTAACACCATCACAGTGTACTCAGATAGCAGTACAAACTTAGAGCAAGATGATGACAACTCATGATACAAACAAGTCAGAAGATGAAGTTGGGATGTTGTCAATCCAATTTGATGGGGATGTTTAGTGGAGCCAATAAATGGTCACTTTTTACATTATACACTAGCCATATTGGGAAAAGTAATATTGTAATTTATTCCAGCAATTGTCAGTGATGTTACATGCCTAACCTGACAGAGTGGGGTAGAAAATGCTAAAAGTACTGCGGTTACCATAGTGGAAGAAGCAACCAAGGAAAGGAACACTGTTAGCAGACCTAGAAAGTCTAAAAATGTCCACATAATATATTTAATACCCCTAAATAAAAAGACCATTGCCTATAAGCTGCACTTGATGTGGTTTAGCACCCCTTGTACAAGTTCTAAGTGTGCTTTTCCTGTGAGAAATGAGTCCACACATGCTAACCATGACTATCTGACTAAAGAAATGTAGTGCTCCTGTGTATGGTGGTCTTAAGAGGAGATTTGAGCTGTCCAGAGTGCCAAGCTGCCGCCAGCCTCTCACTGTCTCACTCTTTCCTCCAGAGCTAACCCTGTCTCACTCCTCCTTCACCTTCCCTGTCTCTTTCCCTCTACGTCCGCCCTTGAACCTTCCTCTTTTCTACACTCCCCTGTTGCCTGTCTGTCTTTCGATGCTTTGTCTCTACCCCATAAATATTTTTTTTCTTTTATTTATTTTCACCCATTTCTTTCTCTCATCCTCGTCCTTCCAACACTTGTTCAATTTAACTTTTTTTACTGCCTTTGCTCAATTTTTGCTTTTTCTCTCTGTCTACTATCTTTTTTCTGGTTTTATTTTTGATATGTCATTCTTTTCCACCCTCACTCATACATCCACCTTTCTCCCACTCACTTCTTCACCTTACTTGTCACTTCAACAATGCCCTCTTTTCCCCTCTTGCTGCCTTCTTTGCTCTCCTTTTCTGTCTCACCCTCTTCCCCCCCCTCATTCTGCCTCTCTTCTATCTGTTCTTCCCACCTCTTCAGCCCTGCGTAGCTGTTCTACGGGGGACTCTCTGCTGTCCTCAGCCTTTATCCGCAGTGCTAAGAGTGCTCCTGCTCTGGCTCCGCCTCTTCCTGTCCTCCTCCACCACCACCACCCTTTTCTACCCCCCCTTGCCGACCAGCTGGCAGGTACACTCTCTTTGCACTACCTGCCTGCCTGCCTGGAAACTTTACTTGTCTGTCAAAAACTGAAACTTTATGTCTGTCGTTTCGTCTCTGTCCATTTGTCATTACTGAAGCAACAGTTTGCATGTGCTGCATCAGGAATCATACAACCCTTCCCTTTTTGAAATGCTTGAACATCAAAGCTGCATTATTCTCCTGAAGCTGTGCAATCATCTGATCTGCATTGCGTGAAATTTTGCATGTGACAAATGGATGATCAAACTGCACACTGTTGCGGAACTTTTGTCTCCTCCTTCAGGCAGTGAGAGTAATTACACAAACACTGTCGATGTGCTCATGACGTCTGCCTACAGGGGAGCTCGCTCACATTTCCACAGTTCCAAGACAATAATCCATTATTTAGGTAGAGTAAATGTAATAGCTACATAACCTACTCCAAATATTTTACAAAAACCAACCTGTCCAAGAGCAGTAACACCACATCCTGTCTGTCCTCAGTCCCTTCTTAAAGACCCGCACTCATGCTTTAAAGGTTATAATTTGTCATTTTGAAAACACAGAACATGTAGTGAAGAGTTGAGTTAATTTTCCAAGTTGGCACACTCTCAATACTGTCTATAACATATGCCCTAGGTGGTGCATTTGAATTTTGCCTAGTGAGAGAATGAAATATTGCCATGCCAATACCAAAGAATGACATCTGTCATACTGACTTTGTTCCTCAAATATTTCTATTTCTATTCTCTTCTACTATTTGATGTTAATTGGAATTGTCTCGCAGGTAGATGGAGACAGCTTCTGTGTCTTTGTTTCTGTTGTTTACATGTCTGCATGGAACTTGACCTACCTGTTTTCCTGTCTGCTCGCTTGTTTCTCGGCCTGTTTACCTACATCTTTTACTTGTTTACATGCCCGCACAGATGAATGTCCCTCTGTGATTTCTTTAACTCCTTCTGCCTGCACTATTTTCTGCCTATTACAAGCATTTATTCCCCCTTTGTTTCTATGCCCTTCTCCTTGTAGACCTCCCCATCACTGATGTCATGTGATATTTCATTTGATGCCATTTCTTCTTGGGGTGGCATTTAATTCAACTCCTCCCCTGATTTTTCTTTGTCATATCCTCTGCTAGACTGATTTTACTTGGATATAGTTTTACTTTTTGTTTACTTGTGTGTTTACTTGTGGTAGTCTCTTATAGATGATTACAGCTCTATAAAAGTTGCCATTTATTTACAGTTTGACATCCGATCAAAGTGAACAAATATCACTATGATTAACCACAATAACTTTGCTTTTCTTTCAGTTCACAAACATGTGATCTAGGGAGTGAGGGTAGGCTCTTTGTGGTATGACTTTGCCTGCTTAGTCATTTGTGGTATGACTTTGCCTGTCTTTTCAAAGGATTGTTGTTTCTCATTATGTAACCACAAGTCAGTTGCTATTAGAATGACCTCACTCCTGAATGATCTCTAGTTGTGAATATTATTAAAGCAGACATTTAAAGAGGAAAGGAAGTGGTTTTTAGTTTGGTGTTTGGTCATGAATGTGTCTTCTGGGTAGACAGGTTGCTGGTTGAGGTTAATGAAATTTCAAGAAACTGTCTCAACAGCTGTATCTACAATGTGGCACCCACACAGACAGATTGTCTTTAAATGAAAAAGGAAGGCGCTCAAATTCATGACTCAAACAGTTACCAGTTTATGAGTTTTTACTTTTTATACTAAGATCCACATCCCAGCCTAATAGTTAACCATGGGATGTCTGATGTAAATCCAGTTTACTTTTGATCTCACTAGGCTAAGTCAGCTAATGACCATGATGTGGTGACTTGATTAAGGTCCATAGATTAGATTGCTTCAGTACTCACTCCTATATGTGCAAATAATAAAATAAATAATATCAATGTGTATTTTTTTTTTGGAATTTGTTTTTTTAAAATTTATGAAATCTGTCGTGCAAATCTCTTGTAGTCTAGTCTTGTCTAACCAACCAAATATTGATCATATTTATAATACTTTATGTTTTTGGGTCTATGCGTTTGCAGATTTATATTAGGTATCTTTTTGGTGTTCATTTAGAAGTGTGTGTATGTCTTTATATGTACATTTACATGTATCCATTCCCATTTAGCCCCCCACTAACCTCACTGTCATCTTCCCCCAATTACCAGACCTTGAGGACCCGCCAATCACGCTGACATCCCTCACATCTCGGATGCGCCACTCCTCCCAGAGCGACGAGGTCCCTCCCACCTCCTGCTCTGAGGTCTTCCAGGGAGGGGTGTGCGACCTGGATGGCCTGGCCCCTTCCTCCCTCGCAAGGAGCAGCAGTGCCTCGGACATCATGGAGCCTTTCATCGCTGAGCGGGTCAAAGGTGAAGACCCCCAGAGGGATCCCGCCTCGATCCCGAACCCCCCCCACCACCACTCCACAACTTCTTCCTTACTCGTAGCCAACAGCCACGCAGCTCAACCACTCCCACACACCCCCACCTCCCCCTCTCCCACCCCTTTTACCTTCTCCAATGGTGCTGTTTCCTTGTCTACAGAAGGACAAGACGATGGTAGCGTTTATGACCAGTTCTGGCACCAGATTGGCTCTCGGAGCCAAGGTTCTAGTTCTGATTGGGTAAGCGACTGGGATTCTGCCTTCACCTGTTCATCTGAAAAGGAAATCGATGTAGATGAGGGTGAAATGGGGGCTGGGGTAGAGGAGGATGATTTATTCTCCTCTATTAGGGACTACCTCACTCACAAAGGAGGTGAGAGGAAGGAGGAGGCTGGAGAGAGAGAGAGTCCTGGTACTGTACTAGAAAACAGTGTTGCAACTTCAGTTGTACCTGTGCAAACAGGGATAGCTAGAACACAAATGGAATACACAGGACAGGTAGGAGAGGCAAGACAGGTGGTGAGAGAGGACAGACAGGCTTGTAAAGAAGACAGACAGGTAAGTAAATCCGTGAGACATAGCAGTGTGGATTCAACAGAGGAGAATGAGGCAGAGCAGCGGAGCATCTATGAGTGCCTGGAGTTGCAGTGCCAGTGGCCGACACCCAATGTGAGGGGGAGTGCTAGCTTAGAAAGGCATACTGGGGAGAAAAAGGGAGGAGGAAAAGAATGGGAAGGGAAATGTGACGTGGGGAGGGAAACAGGAGAAGAGAAACAGGACGATAAAGAGGCAGCAGCAAAAGAGAGGTCCAGTTTAATTAGACAAGACACTAACACAGTAGAATCTAGCACTGAATCAAATCAAACCCCCCAAACTTCAGACCCAACTAAGGCCAAGACATCCCGTAGTAGCACCAAGAGGCACCATTCTGGAGGGGTTCATGTCAGCTTCCGGCCCTCGACTGAGTCAGTCCAGTTCCACAACCCCCTTGAGAGTAAAGAGGCCCATTGGAAAGCCAGGCTGCGCCGCCTCAGTCACTTCCACACACACAGCCACTCAGCTGGGGAGAGGCCTGGGGCCGGAGCTGGGTCAGGGACAGGGGCGAAGCTAGGAGCAGGGGGTGCAGGTAAGTTTGGCTCTGTCGCTGGGATTAGCCATAGAGCAGGGGCACATGAGAAATTAGCCTCTGGGACTGTTACAGATAACAGCGGGGCAGTGAACGCAGCAATCGCCGGAGGCTTGGAAAACAGGGCTGGGACTGGAGGGGACAAGGACAAGCTCGGATCCTGTGTGGGATCCAACCTGGGCTCAGAGGCTCACTCAGAGGTGTTGTCAAGCAGTTCAGGTTTCTCTGGCATGTCGTCAGGGGTGCGTGGCCGTTTGGGGCGTTCTGCCTTGCGATCTCGAGCCTCCCGCTCCCGCTCCCAGGAGCCCGGCAGCACTGCCTCACGACACCACCAGGGGGCTCTCCTTGGTGGCGTCTATAAGACTGTGGTTCATGCTCTGTCCTCAAAGCCCCGGCCCCGAGGTCAGGGGTCATCCCAAGGCTCGTCGCCTCAGCGGCAGGGCCGGGCGGCCATGGGTGACGCATCACTAAGAGACCTCTACTCCCATGTCCTGGGCTACTTTGGACGAAAGACGACTACGCCAGGTGAGGATTGCAGCGAAAGAAGCGCTCACAAAGGACACAACAGATACAGCAGCAACTTTGGAAAGACAGATACTCACCAACACACAAACACCAACAACTCTCTTTTCCTTTTTGGCTGTTTTTAACTGGTTTGTTATGATGGAATGGTATTTTTTGGCTGACACTCATCATCTTGCTGCTGGACTGAAATTCAAACTCCCTGTTGATGTGTTTCCTCTTGAACGTAGCCCCTCCTCCAGCCTGCCTCCTGTCAAGGACCCCCTCCCCCCCATACCTTCCTACCTGTTCCTCTACCTCGGAAGCCCCCTCCCTCCTCCTCCTGTCCTCTTTCTTCTAAGGGCTTTGGGATCTTAACCTCCTCTCCTCCTCCCCCACTTCTCCACCTCCTCCTCCCTCTCTTCGATGTTGCATGCGGCCTCCTCGTGCCTCATTCGCCTCCTCCCCGGACTCCGGCCCCTCTTCAGCTGCACAGGAGGAAACAACAGTCCACAGAAAAACACAACTGCCTGTAGAAAAGATAAAAGCACAGATAAAAAGAAAACAGACTTGGCTATACACAATACCTCACAGAAAGCCCCCAAACTGCTCCATCAGAGCATTTAGATTTGCATATGTAGATATGAAAGTTGAGTTTATAAAGTGAAATCAATGATGTGAATTATTTTAGTAGAGCAAACACAGTTGCTACATTTATGTGTCATGTAAACATATTACTGTAGTTCATTCTCAGACCACTAGAGTGCAGCATAAGACCTTGTGTTAGAATGGCCTTCTTGATAATAGTGGTACACACATAGAATTTGAATGGATAAGAAAAGGTATGCACTTCCAAATCAACAATTTTAAATGGTTATTTGCCTTGTACACTGCCACTGAGACACAAGATACTGTCAGACATGATGATTGGTAAAGTGCACATTTGAATCAGCAGTACAAATACCCTTTTTCTATTCATTCTAATTCTCAGGGCAGCAGGCTGCAGAACTGGGTTTAAATCATTTTGTCTTGAGGATCAGATGTGTGATACGAGCACATCACCTGTCCTGATGTGGAAATATTGTTGTGCAGGCATATTTTTTCCTTTTCTTACTTTATTCAGGCGTGTTGCTTGCCATCTTGAGCCAATTGGTACCAACCAATTGCTTATATATATGTTTGGTTTGTCTACTTCTGTGCCAGATGTGTGGAATTTGCAACATACGAGAATACAGTAGAGGCCAGAATTATTTTGATATGAGTCAATCATGGATCAACACTACTGACAGCAACTTCACTTTTACACTTTTACAATTGCTGTGAATTTAGTCAACCCCAATCATCTGGTACACCATGCAGACTAAAACCAGATATTATGTGCCGTGTCTGGTTGTGTGTGTGTTGAACTACTTAAACTCTGTGACCGGTAGTTATGCATAATCCTTGTTCTATGAACACAGGTGGAGCCCTCTGTCAGGGCTCTATAAATGTAACCACACAACTTCATAGATCATAGCGCTAAAAATTCACATGTCTATGTGCAGCCAAGAAGAATGAGCTTACACAATCACATGGGGACTGGCCCTATGAATTCACTTGTCACTTGTCATTCAAGTCTTCAATGACAAGTGAATTGACTTATGTCCTTTTTCCAGTGGTGCAGCTGCTTGAGCTGCAATGTTGTGTGCCGTGCTGCTCTCCCTAATACTGTTTTTGCATTCTCACAGTAGCTGCTTATTTTGCTGAACAACAGTCAAGTATGAGGGTCTCCACCCTAAAGTGAGCCGTGTCGACGTTATTGATTGGCTACAAAAAGTGCAAAAGACGTCAGCTTGCAGTAGTTTGTAGCTACCCAATGAGAGGAAGCCTGTCTGTTCTCCGTCTCCATCGGAGTCGTAGCAGAGTCTGTTGTGGTGTTTCTGATCCTGTTTTGGACTATCTCTCTTATAGCAGTGACTGGTTCCTCAGCTGCTAGTTCATTGGCAGGAGAGTTTATTGTATTGCATTGGAGAGCTTTGCGGAGTCATTGTCTAACACATACAGATCCATAGGAGGACAGCATTACTCACACAGAAATAGGCGCATCCTGATGGGATGAACACACACGGAACATGCAAATTTTCAGTGCATAGATCTGCAGAGACAAGTTGTAGAGTCTGTAAAGCCATGTTAGAGGGCAAAGGCTGAAATATAACTGTTCACTGTTAGCTAACATCACAGCTTAGCATTTACTTGGACCGCAACGTCAACCCTTTGATGCTGTAGTCCCAGTGTGAAATACATTGTATATGTAGGCATGTGAGTATTTATTTATTGGGCCTTTATTTATACAATAATATTGAGAAACAGATTGGAATCATATTTTTTTCAGCCAACATATTGCACCATATACAAGTCTCCTTCCTGTTGTTGTTGGCAATGTCATGGCAAATAACCATTACAGTTGAATCGTCTACCTGTAGACACACAGCTATTTTCATGATATTTAACATCCAGGCTAGGAGAGATATCTGAATAACATACTAATTGTAAATGGGGATGTACAGTAACGTTAAAGGTTAATGCAATTATCAATTAATAATTGATTAATGTATTAATTATTAATCCATTTTGGGCTGTGTTAGTTAAGTTTGTTTGCTGCTAACTTCACTTCCCTCCATATGATGGCCTCGGCCACTCTTCTAATAAGCAGCTAAAACTTAAATGATAGAAAGTATAATAGAGTTTTTGCACTGACCTCTGTGATTTAAAAGTACCCATCTGACCACCTCCGGGACATACACTGAGCCCTCAGTGGTGTAAAAGTGCATCTGCAGGGCATTGCAGTTTGAACACAGCCTGTCTCCTTCCGTGCTAAGTGGCCATGCTGTAAGTGCAGGTTTCCAGTCTTAAATCTTGAAGGAAAAATGAGCAGCAAGGTGGAATTTTCATCAGCTAGGTGGCAGCAAAGTAAAGATTTCCATTGTGTGTTCAGTCCAGGTATTGGGCTGTGGATGTCACCTCTCTCAGCTCTATCAGCCACAGGTTGGGGAATTAAAGATCAGTTATATATACTGCAGGCAGCTTATTTACTCTCATCTGGCTTGGGATTGATGGATGCTCTCTGCTCTCAGAGTTTACACCCTCACAGTGACCGCTGTCATTGCTACCAAGCTAACAGCAACATAACTCATTGTTAACATAACTGCACTAATGTAGGCCTCTGATATGCTGCCTGTTTGGACCTAATAAGGTGACCCTCTCTCTCGCTCTCTGTGCATGGTGTGAATTAACTCCTGCATTGCTTTTCTGGTGGGTTGCCTGCTGTGTTGTGGCTTTTTTTAAAATTATTTTTTTTAACAATTGGTCTTTTGCTAACTTCAGGCCTACAGTACATACACATCAGGACTGCTCTTACAATTAAGAGAGAAGCTCCAGTTTGTTGTATGGATATTGTGACATTTTAATAGAATATATGAACATTTAACTATCAGCAGCAATCATTAAAATACTCCAAGGCTGCTAATGGTGCTCCAGGAGTTGTGGACAGTCTGACTGCTTCCATCTTGGGAAGTGAAACAGGCTAAATTAAAAACAAAATCTCACCTTATCCCTAATAGACAGATAGTACAAATTGACTTTAATGGACTTGTATAATTATCTTACAAACTCCTAAACCTTATTACTCAGTTTTGTGTCTTTGAGCTGTTTGCGTGGGTATGGATCTGTCACTGTCTATCATTGTGTGTTTGTTCATTTCTTTCTCTATATATTTGTCAACATCTCACCTGTGTGCGTGTGCATCTATGAGGATCCATCCATTTTCTTTCATTTCTGTGTGTGTGGGTGTGTGGGTGCTCTCCGTCTCTGACTATCATCGTATATTCTGCCTCTAGTCAACAAAGAGGAGGTGGTGGTCCAGAAGGCTCGTCCAGTCTCCAGCGACGTAGGAAGCAGCAATCCAAACTTCTCTGACCTCATGGACGAGTTTATCCAGGAGAGACTGAGGGCCAAAGGAACAGCAGTGAGTACAGCACACACACACACACACACAGACACACACTCATGAAGGATTAAAGTTTCTGTGTCAGAAAACAGAGACGGTACAGCTGGGTGTCTCCAGCTCAGCCAATCACTGCTGCCGATTGTTTTTGATTTAGAAAAAATTACTGAAGCCCAGCACTGCCCCCACTGGAATTGCATTTAAACCCTTCTTTCCTCTTGGTACGCAGGGCCGTCGCGGAAGCAGCCCGGGGAGCCTGGAGGTTCCCAGGGACCTGCCGGAGCTCCTAGAGGCAGGCCAGAGTCCTGGATTCCGACCCTCAGACGATCACCGTCCTATTGACGATCCAGGGGTTCCCTCTGAATGGACGTCACCTGCAAGTGCCAGCGGTTCTGATGTCATCAGTTCAGACAGCCAGTCAGACTCCTTTAATGCCTTTCAGTACTCCACCTGCAAGTTTGACAGTAAGGAACAAAGATGTTTTTCCTAATATATACAAACCGAGGCACTGCTCCAGAATTTTTATATAAATATATTTTTAACATTAGGTTTAAATTTTAACATAAACATTAAGGGGAAACCAAGGTTAAAGATTAAGTCCTGTATATCCACGATTTGCCTTGATTTGGAAACCTCGCAAATGTGTAAGCCATGAAAAATAATGTGTCCACATTTTTTGGGTAGATTTTACCTTCAGTTCAGAAACGTGCGGAGGAGGAGTTGGGTCTGGAGGAGGAGGTCGAGGCAGCTCGCTGGACCAGGACAGCTTGGGAGGGGGCGGGGCCGGTGAAGAACAGGAAGTAGCCAGTTTGACAACCCTTCACCTGGACTCGGAGAACAGCAGCCTCAGCCACACTGTCACTGTTACAGGTACGTACATAGCATAGAGATCTAAATAGGGTTATATTCATGTGTACACAAACCAATACACTAAATATTACCTATTATACCACATAGTTACATTGTAATAATGTCAGTTTTTCTGCATATCTAATATAAACATTTCTTAGTGGCCTTTTAAATATGTGTGCTGTTCTTTAAACTGATTATACGTGTGTACTGTATATTTCTTTGTCCAGGTTCCGAGAGTGCATCTCCCATGCATTCCCTCGGGGGCTCTCGCTCCCAGACGCCCTCCCCTGCCACACTGACAGCAGAGCACGCTGATCACACACACTCCCACTCCCACACACACCTACAGCTGGACCAGAAGCTCCACAACTCTGTCCTTCAGACTCCCGATGACCTGGGTAATACTCTCACTCACACTCAAACACATTCTTACTTCTACGTTTGTTTTCTTCCTTCTGCTAAGGTCTCAGCTGTGAGTGAGTGGCAAGTACTTACTGATTGATTCATTGATTGATTCTAGAAACCAGTGAGTTCCCCAGTGAAGACTGCAGTGTGATGGCGGGTGGCTCTCTAACTGGATGGCATGCAGATGTTGCCACGGTAATGTGGCGGAGGATGCTGGGTATCCTAGGGGATGTCAATAGCATCAAAGACCCAGAGATCCATGCTCAGGTCTTCGACTATCTGTGTGAACTGTGGCAAAACCTGGCCAAGGTGTGTACTGACACATACAATTACTGCACAACTATGAGCAAGCACTTTCATAAAGATTGTGGGGGTCTTTTTGTGTGTGTGTGTAAAAATGACACTTTCTTTTCAGATAAGAGATAATTTGGGCATTTCTCTCGACAACCAGTCGTCTCCCCCACCCTCCGTTCTGATCCCACCCCTGAGAATCCTCACCCCCTGGCTCTTTAAGGTAGGTGTGACTGAGGGATCACCATAGGACCTCTGATATTCATTACATTGAGGTGTAGTTAGACACAAGAAGAAGAAGCATCTGTTTTTCATGTGTAGCTAATAATACCATATTCATCTTCTTCAGGAATTGCCATGTTTGGATTAATTTCCTTTAATAAACAAAATGTATTTGTCTGCTAAATAACGCGTCTTGTCTGTTTCTACTCTCTCTCTCTCTGTGTGTGTGTGTGTGTGTGTGTGTGTGTGTGTGTGTGTGTTTTTTCCTCCAGGCCACCATGCTGACCGAGCGTTACAAGCAGGGGAAGCTTCATGCCTACAAGCTGATCTGCAGGATCATGAAGAGACGGCAAGATGTTTCCCCAAACACAGACTTTCTCACACACTTCTACAACATCATGCACCAAGGACTGCTGCACCAAGACCAGGTAGAGTGTGTGTGTGTGTGTGTGTGTGTGTGTGTGTGTGCATGCGCAAGAGTTATGAAGGTGACAAAAATATTAACCTGAGTCTGGTTTCAAATCTACATTTAAAGACATGAACATTTTTTATTTGTAGAAGTTACAATAACAAGTGTGTTCTGTGTCCACATTCATTTTAATAAGATAACATGTTTAAGGCACTTAAATACTGTATTCATCACTCTTCTGCTACTTAATAAACAAAACATGTAATGTTTATTAGTTAAAGTTTATACTGCTATAGCTATAGGAGTGTGTTTTAAAAAAAACTGTGTGGTTTCTACAGGACATTGTCAACACCATCATAAAGCACTGCAGTCCCAGGTTCTTCAGTATCGGTCTACCTGGAGCCACTATGCTGATCCTGGACTTCATCATTGCAGCTTCTAGAGTCACAGCCTGCTCCTCACTCAATGTAAGCAACACAGAAACACCCTCTTGCACGGTGTTGTTTGCAATTATTCAGTGCAAACATAGTACAAGCTGGCACGTAGATGTGTTATTTTTATTTTTATTTTTTCATTTTATTTGCATTTGCTCTATCCTTCTCTTCTACTTCATTTCCACCTCCTCCTTTCCAGGCTCCAAGAGTAGAGGCCCAGATCCTGCTTGGATCTCTGGTGTGTTTTCCCAACTTGTATGGGGAGCTTCCAGCCCTCCATCCCACCACAGCCGACGTGGTGCTCACTAAGTTCCCTGATGTCAAGGTAGATGGAAGCAATAGTAGTTTGAGGGGCTGAGCGTGGGCAATATCATTATTCTTTGTGATAGTATAATAGTAAACCACAGTAGAATAGGGAGAAGAGAGGTATAATAAACAGCAGAAACAGTTTCTTAGGTGTCAAACACCTAAACAAAACGTTTTCTACCTTGTGTGTAATCCTGGTCAGTCCAAAACTTGTAACGCACATTTCTGCTGTCCATAGGGGGTCTCGGAACCAAACTAATGGGTTAATGTCTCATCAGTCATTCTTGTAACAGTCCGCAGCTATGGGAGCAATGTTGTTATTGTTGTTGTTGCTGCTGTGTAAAGAGTTAATGCCATGCGTGGCAGCATCTCAGGTCTGCTCACTGGTTTCTTACAAGGCAGAAACTTGTTTTGAATCAGTAAGCGGTCATTAACGCTGACCGCAGGGACGAGACCAGTGACTGTGTGAATGTGTCTGCGGGTGTGTGTGTGTAGGTAAGTCTGTACTGTCACTGTGTGTGTCCATATTTAGGACCGCATGTCTGATATATATTAACAACTCATAATGTAATTCTTTGAATCACCTTTCTCGGTATCTGAAAACCAATCAGAGTGTTTGAGCACTCAGTCAGCCTCTTCATCATACACACCTCAAGGAAAGGTTAACTTTTATGTAGATATTTACACAACACATAACCAATGGTTTGTATTGTGTTAGACAAATAAACTGTGATTTGCTTTGTTTTTTAGGAGCACGTTATCAAAACCATCCTGACCTCTGCCAGGGACGAACCCTCTGCTCCTGCTAGGTGAGTACTGCAGGGCTGTAGTCAACCAAAGAAAATCTCGGTCGATACCTACTCTTCAACCAATCGATTGGTCGATGGGGAAAAAAAATAAATCTGCATGTTATCTCTAGATTAACTAAATCGGCCACAGTTCACTGAGTGCACTCTACACTGCAGCATATTAAATTATTTTTAACCTAATTATTTTATACTGAAACGATAACAACAGACTCAGAGCCATCCAGCGTGCACCTGCCCATGTTCGTAGGATTTCTGAAAATAGGATATCAACTGCGATCCCAGTACAAGAACTACTGAGACAGCAAACCATGGCCACAAAACACCAAAACAGCTGAAACCTGTCTTATGGTTACTTAACAAACATACTACTGCTCAATGTTCATTCCTTGGCAGTCCCGAGTAGAAAAACTAGCTAATAGGCTATGCATGAGCAGTGGTAAAAGGACCCCAGTTCTTGCTGAGTCGTCCTGCCTAATGCCTGTCCATTTCCCCTCATTTACCTGGCTAATACTGCCACCTTGTGGGAATTCAGCGCACTATTAGACCACTCATAGCCTATCAACTGTGGGGCGCTCACCTGGTGGAGTGCGTACCATTCGGGCTTTCCTGTCTCTCTCTTCAGCTGTCACTGTTGAATAAAGGCAAAAATGCCCGAAAAAATGTTTTTTTTAAAAAGCCTATCAAACGTTAAACACGAAAGTCTTATAGTCTATTAGACCATAGTTATTAAAACAGAAACACATTTGTTGAGTAAAATATATTTATATTATTATTTTATTTATTATTTTATTTATTATTATTATTATTATTATTTATATTTGAATATTATTTTTATTCATAATCAATGTTATTTCTAACGCAGTATAGCCTGTCATTTAGAAATAAAATACATCAGGTCTGCACATGTCCCTCCCGCTCCTGAAAATAATGGATTAAGAAGCTTTTTTTCCGTGAAAGTAACACCACCGATTGTCCGACCAATGAGAATTTAGGTCAGACAAGAGCATATCGACCAACCAACCAATCAACCAACCAACCAGAAGGTGTCTGCCCTAAAGTATTTTACTACGCTACGTACTGCTACAAGTACTATGTACTACCTTTGTGCAACTTTGTTAGGCAGGAGTCTAACAAAACCCATTTTTGAGATCATAGTTTGTGGTGGTGGTGTTGTTGTATTGGACAACATTATATTAAAAGGTGTTTCTAATAGTAGTAGTGCAATATAGAGAATTTGTGTGGATCTTTATATGTGTATCTATTTCATGTGTATAACAGCAGCTCATACTATGTTTGTTTTGTTTTGTTTTGTTAGGTGCGTGGCTCTGTGTAGTCTGGGGATCTGGCTGTGCGAGGAGTTGGCTCATGGGACTCAACATCCACAGATCAAAGATGCTCTCAACGTCATCTGTGTTACTCTGAAGGTCAGTCCCAACTCTGTGCTGCTTTAACAAGCATCGGTTATGTTATATCCCGGTTTGAAATATAAACCTCGGAGTGTCACAAGTCAACCCAGCTGAATGAGATGATCTCATACAGCTTTTGGACTTTGCCTGTTCTCAAACTTTGTCCCTGCTGACCGTGGTACTCTTTCTGTCTCTGCCTGTGATCCAGTGTGATCAGACCAAAGCAATGAATCTGTATCAAACAGGCTGCTGATTGGCTGCCTGCTACACTGATCTACACAACACTGCTGTGTCTAAACATCTGGTCCTCTTCTGCCTGGATGTTTGATTACTTTAGTTTAAAAAAAAAAAACACATTAACAACTTGATGATTAACTATAATAATATAACCCATTGAATAAATAAACAAGTTTAATTTATTAATGTAGGTTTAAAGTAGTAAAAGGTTTTAAGCAGGTTTATGTAAAAATCAAATGTTGCTTCGACATTTTCATAGCAACAGTTGTTTTTTTTAAAGATGTAATTCACATTTAGCATATTTCTATGTTTGATATCACACAATGAGAGAACTGAACTTTGGCTTTGAATTTGTTTGTGTTGCGTGTTTAGCCTGCTTTTATCTAATGCATTTAATTGGAAAACACAAGACAACACTGAGACAACTGATGGGATTGAAACTGTTGCTTCAAATGAGGGAGGGCGGAGCTGGTTAAAGAGAGTTTAAACGCACCAAATACTGACTGAAAGCTGGACAGTTGGCGTGTTGATGTTTTTAACATGGAAGGCTGCAAGGAGCCAAAGTATGGTGAAAAAACATTGTTGGAGATGATGGCTAGTGTTTGTGAAACTGCCTCAGTTGGTATTGTCTGTTTCAGGCCACTGGACTGGGAGGCCTGTGGATCAGAATAATACTGTCCAACATTTACTGTCTCATCTATAGCCAAGTGGCTCTAGATGGACACAAACACACACACACACATACCTTTTCCACCTTGGAATCCCCAGCTTGTGTATCGGCAGCCAATGGCCTGCTAAGACATTACAGCAACACACACACACTTGCATTCACTTACTCCTGGGAGCAATCCCTGGACTGTCAATATGTTTGGTCCTCCTTCAGATAGGAGACTAATCCAGGGGGAATGCTGCAAGCTGTCTCTCTCTCTCTCTCTCTCTCTCTCTCTCTCTCTCTCTCTCACTCACACTCACACTCACACTCACTCACACTCACACACACACACACACACACACACACACACACACACACACACACACACAGTATCACATATATACACACATCTTGTCCACTTTTCAATCTCTTGCCTTCACACCAGCAGCCAGTAGCCTCAGAAATGGGCTCTGTGATATGCACACACAATCACACACACACATAGACAAAGCTCGAGGGATTGTCATAGTTCCATGCAGAGCCACTTCTTCCTGTTGTCCTCTTCATCCTGCCACCCGTCCCCTCTCCTATCTAGAAGCTTTTATTTTTTGTGGTGGTGGTGATCCTCATTAGAGCCCAGCTGATCTATAAATTCTCCTTCTTGCCACTAATAACTGAAAATCTTTTAATGTGTATTTAATATAAAACAACAATTACAAGAAAACACATTTATAATACTGCGATTGATAAATAAAAGACATGTAAATGAGAATACAAGGTGCATAAACCTACATAAACCTGTCCTTGGAATATCACATTTATGGAAATAATCACAGGTCATCCATCTAAGCCTAGAATCCCTGCCTGATTAACTGTACTTTTTAGTTAAAAACTGATCCGGATGATTTTTATTATTTCAAGTATGTTGGTTTACGGTATGTTGGCTAAAATGAATACCCACAGAAGCTGTGAATGAACAGGAATACTCCTTATGTTTGTTTCATCACCTAGTACCCCAATAAGAACGTTGCACTGGTGGCGTCGGACATCCTTCACCTCCTGATCAGTCACGTGGATCACCTTCAAAAGTTCCCCCCTGACACTCCAAAGAAGATCGTAGAGGTGAGACATAAATTACTCGACACTTGTGTTCTGAACAATTATTGGAATATTTTATTTTATTCTAACACTGGCTTCATTTATTATTCATCAAGTCACCATCAGCATGTCCACACATCCTGATGGATTAAATCATATCGTGTAAAGCTAATGCCGTAAAAGATCTGGAATACATTTAAATACACCATATCACTTTTAAAATTTCCATTTAGACACCCTTCCTAATTGAAATTTTTTTTTTTCTTCATATTTTATGGAGGGATATATAGGTCTTAATCTGTACGGACTGATCTCGAATATTACTAATTACAGATGAAGGTTGTTACACACAACTATAAAGCCAACTATAAAGCAGGTAAAATGCCTTTTGTAATGGTGGATAGATACAGTATATGTACAATCTATATTGAAAATACTCTTGACAGAATATATGGCAAAATGTCGCTGCTTCTTGGTGGGTGGATTTTCTGGTGAGACATGGGCTCAGATGCTCTCATTCATACCGCCTTACTGTGGTTTTCTTAAGTCTTGTTTAGTTTGCAAATGTAATGTCATATTTTCTTATAATGGGCTTATAATTTTATTTTAATACCTCTATTTTTTAACTTGTAGTAGCAGTAGTAACAGTACTAGTTTTAGTAGTTGTAGTAACATTTTTAACATGGAAAACATTTTTGTCTTATTTTATTTTTTTCAGATTTTGATTGCCACCATCACATACTTGCTGCCTACTACCGAGTCTTCTCTGCATGAACTGGATAAGAGGGTAACATACATACAAAAATTCTCTTTCACATTTGCTCACCATATTACAAATTTTGCTTAACAAGTGACCTTATACCTGTGTGTGTGTGTGTGTGTGTGTGTGTGTGTGTGTGTGTGTGTGTGTGTTGCAGCTGGTAGTGTCCCTCCTGCTGTGTCTGTTGGACTGGGTGATGGCTCTGCCTCCGAAGACTCTTCTTCAACCAGTGCAATCACGAAGCCCTCCAGAGAAGGACCAGCCCGCCAAGACTCTGCTCAGTTGTATTTATAAGGTGTGTTTGTGTCATCATGACACAGCCCTTAACCAGGGTGGGAATTTTTTTTTTTTAAATGTGAACATCTACCAGCCACTGACAGATATACGTTCAAATTCACCAGCCACTCAATAGTAATAGTGGCTAATCATAGTCTACCAGCCACTTTCATATTTTACAAGCATTTGGCTGGTGGCTGGTGCTAATGTCCATTCCTGCCCTTAACACATACACAGTCACTTACATTGACATGAATAATGTTTATTCAGCAGTGGCTGGTCATCACAGAAACGTCACCACCACTTCTATAGAAAGAAACTCTTATATAAAATGTTGTTATTTATTCACTTAAGCATGTATTCACCTAAAACATGACCCATATTGAAAATAAGTGTTTTTTATCATAAATCGTCAGTGCAGTAAAGCTGAACATGAGCTATAAATGAGGCAGAATGGAATTCCGCTGGGGAGTTTTCATGTTCTCCCCGTGCCTGCATGGATTTTCTCCGGGTACGCCAGCTTCCTCCCACAATCCAAAGACGTGCAGGTTAGGTTGATTGACGACTCTAAATTGCCTGTAGGTGTGACTGTGAGCGTGAATGGTTGTTTGTCTCTATGTGTCAGCCCTGTGATTGACTGGTGACCTGTCCAGGGTGTACCCCACCTCTCGCCCAATGTCAGCTGGGATCGGCTCCAGCCTCCCGCGACCCTCTAGTGGAATGGAATTTAATCTGAAATAATATCCCTCTTTCCTTTCAAAAATTGTCCAGGTATTGCATGGTTGCGTGTATGGAGCCCAGTCCTTCAACAGTCCCAAGTACTACCCGCTGCAGCTGTCGGACCTGTTGAGTCCAGACTACGACCCATTCCTGCCATTAGAGAGCCTCAGAGAACCAGAACCACTGCACAGCCCGGACTCGGAACGCTCCAGCAAACTACAGCCTGTCACTGAAGGTATTTTATCCATCACCACGGACACACTACATAACTGTTAGGCCCATCATTGTAACAACATCTTTATTGATTTTCTCATGGTCACACATATTACACACATACAAGACCGCACCCAGTACACATCTATATCTAGTCTGTAATTGTTCTATGCATGTGCATGCAAGTGGTGCTCTGACACACAAACACACAAAATCCTGGACAAAATGAAACAGAGCGGTCCACCAAACCACTGCCAATCACTAAAGATGGAAAAAGTTTGGTGTGTGCGTGCGTGCGTGCGAGTGCACCTGTCTGCATCCGTGTGAGAGTGTGTATTGTCCCCTGCTGTGGTCTGCCGGGACACAGTGTCTAGTCTAATGACCGGAGCACCCTGATAGACCATGCTTCTCTTCTTTTTCTTTTTTCTATCTTCTTGTCTTCACTGCTTCACTTCCCTTTCTTCTACTATTCTTTTAACATTATTATCCTAATATTCTTTTCACTTTTTATTATATTTTTTCTTCTATGTTCAGTTGTCTTTTCTTTTTTTCTTCCTCCTCTTGAGCTCTCCTGAGGTTTAGGGAGTTGTTGAGAATGTCTGGTCAATACATATCTGTACTCTACACATAGCCCTGTCAATAACAAGCTGTTGGCAAGTGTGTGCGTGTGTCACACTGTGTGTATAATGATGTTGATTAGCCAGGATCTGCTGGCAGCACAGTGTGTGATGGCATTGGCTTCTTCTCAGCATGGGGCAAACTATGTACAAGCTGAATGTGTGTTTGTACCTCTTCCTAGTCTTTACTACAATTCCTGAAGTGTTGTTGTAACTTGGAACCTAAATATCAGAACAGTTATACCTTTTAGCCCATTAAACAATAACATCTAGGAAAGGACTATAAACTTTTAATATCTGGTACCTTAAATGTATTTTTAACTGTATCCTTGTGGTAATATATGTCTCTGTCTGTATTTTCCTTTCTCCCTCTGCAGTTCGTAGCCGTATTCAGCAGGGCCTGGTTTCCATCGCAGCCAGAACTGTTATCACGCACTTGGTCAACCATCTAGGCCATTATCCAATGTCTGGAGGGCCCGCTACTCTGTCTAGTCAGGTACTGTTACTGTGTGTGTTTGGTGGTAATAACGGCACTACTGTAGTATGATGTGCTGTATGAATAAAAATTCCCAAAAAGTTTTCAATACTTCTATTTAGATCTTGGCATTTTGCTAGAGCAACACTATGGCCTGTGTTTACTAGGTGTGTGAAAACCAAGACAACCCATTCTGTGAGAGTGCAGATCTTGGACCAGAGCTTTTCCATTCACCCAACCTACAGTTTCTGGTTCTGAACGGCTCCACCCTGCTCTCAGTGTATCAGGTAAGCTCAACTGAAAGAAAGTTGCCCTGACCACATGTGATGCTTTGTGTGTTTCTGACTTTTAGACCAGTTTATAACACTCTGATGCTGACTGAGCTCAAACCTAAAAGCCACTATTATCTTAACAATGTGTACTACTACTACTTTATTGATTTTTAGCCACTCTAGGGATGGAAATGTCAGTTTGTGAACATGTTAACATGCCAACATTAGCATGGCATAGCTGTACTTTTAGCTTAATGCTAACATTCCCTCTCGCCTTGATTACTGCAATTCATTATTTACTTACATCAATGATGCAGCCCATCTACAACTGGTACAGAACACAGAGAACATATCTCACCAGTCCTGGCTGAATTACATTGGCTTCCAGTTCATTTTAGAATTTAGTTTAAGATCTGTTGATTACTTTTAAGGCCAGTTCAGACCAAAGATTTGCGACAAGATGAAACCGTTTAATAACGTTGCAGGGGAAAGTTGCAGCGGTGTTAACTGGCCCGTCTTAGCTCGACTCAAGCCGGCTGATGGCGTCGCCTGTGACTCAGCTTGTCAAGTCACCAGTGGCTGGTTTTAGAAAGTAAGGCACATCACCTGTTGCAACAGCCAATCAGCTGGTAGCGAAGTCAGCTCAACCAGCTCGTTTTTTTATGTTTTCACCGTTTCATCGATACTAGAAATGCAACTGTAGCAGGTAACTCACTATCACTATCCTTATTCTTATTTTAAGACACTGCAAATTATTTCCAGCTACACAAAAGCCTGAAAAGCTGGCAGTTAGAACAGAAGTACAGAGAGTTGTTGCTATGGAAACGATACACCGTCTCGTCTAGTCGCATTGGTGTCAACTGGCAGGTTTCAGAACGTTGCAGACTGGAGCATTAAAGTAGTTGCAAGTTTCAACTTGTCTCGTCGCGAATCTTTGGTCTGAACTGGGCTTTTATGTGCACCTGTGAAGGACCTTGTAATTAAAAATAAAGTTTACATACTTACTTACTAACATGACACGGGAATCACTGTAAGCATGTTAACATGCAGTGTTATCATTAAGTATAGCTCAGGTTGAGAAAGTGAAACATAACACAACAGCTTGTGATGCTTTGCGGTGTAACTTTGAGTTTGAAATATATAGAATGTGTATTCGATACTAAGCACACTTATTGATGAAGTTAAAATGGATTATCGTTTATTGATTTTCCTTATAAAAGTTCTACTAGTTGCAAAGGTGAAGCTGTAGCTAAAGGAAGCAAATGAGTGAATGAAGTTTAAGAAGTTTTGAATTTTGCTTTAAAGCAGTTGAGATGTGAATGATTTCTTTAATATTTGGTACACTTAGTGTTTAACCATTGTCCCTTGTCTTCCTCCATTTCCCAGATCCGATCAGAGTCTGGTGTACCAGGAGGGGGAATGACAGCCGGCTTGTCCTCTGCTCCTGCTTGCGTTCGTGTCATTATCCGAGATGTAGCCGGAAAACACTCCTGGGATTCTGCCGTTCTCTACGGGCCTCCGCCATGTTCTCCAAGCAGCCCAACACACACATTTCTGTCACACACACAATCACCTCGCACCTCGAATCTTCATTTACGCACCCCGCCAGGAGGTGGAGTGAAGAGTGAAGATGGCGAGGAGGAGGGGCAGGAGGAGAGTGAGGCGGAGGAGGCAGGAAGAAAGATGGAGGGTGAAAAGCAAAGGTTTCAGGGAGAGGGAGAGGGGGAGGAGGAGGAAGAAGAGGAGAGGAAAGTCAGTGAGGAGGAGAAGGGAGATGGAAGAGGAGGTGGAGGAGAAGGGGAAGGGGAGGAGCAGGAGGATGAGGAGGAGGAGAAAGAGCATAGGATGGATGGGGAGGGGGATCGAGGGGAGTCGGGTTTGGAACAGCTTCTAGCTCCGCCATTGGCTAAGCGTGTGTGTCGAGAAGCAGTGCCAGCGTGGGATTCACTGAGTGAGGGAGACGATTCGCTGGATGAAATGCTGCAGTACCTGGGATACTCGAGTCCTGAGTGTCTACAGAGAGCAGGTATATATACACACACACACACGCCTAAATGGGTATTTCATATACAGTACAGTATATAAAAGATTAAACACATGCTTTTCAAACATACACAAATTAGTTTTTGTGTGTCTCTTTAAAGGCCATTATCAATGTGTTTGAAAGGAAGCTGCCTATAGTTTTAGCTTATACCATTTTTAAATTAGAACATTATGTACGCCTGTGAATCAGCAAACCACATATTAAAAGCCAGAATAATGATATCCTACGCAAAAGAAATTCAGATTGTTTACAGCTAACCTTGTCCCCTGATTGGTCCCCTTAGGCATGCCACTCAACATCCCAGCCCCTCCTCCAGCGTGTGTTTCAGAGAAGCAGGAGAACGATGTGATCAATGCCATTCTGAAGCAGAGCGCTGCTGAAAGAGAGTTCGTCCTCAATGTATGTAGTGTGTCCTTGTTCGTATGAATAGAAGCAGTTTTAACTTTTTTGAATCTTTGAATCCATAGCTCCCTGCAAGCCCTGATGAAGTGGTTGCTCAAAATACCGGTGGCTCACAGGTGCAGCACGAGTCATTGTAAAGTTTGGCTAATACTGCTTTGCAATAATACTAGCAGGGTTCATACAAAGTCTTGGAAAATGCTTAATTTTAACCGTTGTGTTTTCAAGGTTAGGAATATGCTTGAATTTGAATACACTCCTTGGAAAATGCTTGATTTTCAGCATAATCTGGTGTTTCATCATCTACACAATCACTCATGGAAACCCAAACATATTTTAATATTTGAAATGAAACAATCCTGTCGTCATATTTGTTTGTTTTCTCCTGGCATTTATAGTAACTATTTAGATGTGATGATAAAGGCTTCTAGAGTCTGGAAATTTTTGGTTTAGATACCTTGAAAGTGCTTGAAAACTGCTTGAATTTTACTCTTAAAAAGCTGTACGAACGCTGTACTAGGTTTCAGGAAATAAAAGGGAAATCACAAGCTGTTTTCAGTCCTGCAGTCAAACTGATTTTAAGCCAACTTTTTTAATGTTGCAGGAAATATAGTTGGGATTTGGTCTGTTCCCCTTGCTGCCTAGAAGCAGATCAACAAGGTTAAAACCTAGCTACAGCAAGAATTGAATGAGCTTGGCACCATTATTGGGTTTTTCTTGTGATAACCATATATCATTCTGCCTAAGGACAACAACAAAAAAGTGTACACATTTTTGAATGCACTAAATAATGGTTGTATAACTTATATGATATGTTATTGTTATTATTATATGATAGTTGCCTTGTTCATCAGACATTTCTGAGAGTCGGCGGCAGAAGAATATCCTCATTGTTGTGATATTTTGAAAATGATCATGCAAAAACCTGCTTTCTGGTGTTGGCTTCTCTATTCTGGTCATGCTTTGATATGATTTGTTCATATTGGCATAAAGATGTTTTGATTTAATGTAACTGACATCACTCAGTCATGGCTCTCACACCATGCCGCTTTCTGTGTAATTATATATATATATATATATATATATATATATATATATTTTATCCCTTACAGTTTTTGCATGAAACTGACTTGAATGTTTCAGAGAGGCGAGGAGTTGAACATGAGGGCAGTGCAGCAGACTGAACCAGAGACTCAGACGCCACAGTCAGCCTTCTACTACTGCAGACTACTGATCAACATACTGGGACTCAACTCCTGGGAGAAGAGGTAAGACCAGACAGACATACATATACTAGAAACCTTATTCAAGTGGACTTTTTAATGTTTTAAAAACAACACTAATAGTGTATATATAACACACACAGTCAGTTTGGTTATGTCACTTCTTTTTGTATCTTCCTCTTGACTTTGTTTGCACTTTGTGATGTAAAATGCAACTGAACAGATTGCATGCATTCACCACATTAGTTTTCGGAAATGTAGTTTGGGGCAAACGATGGTGTCTGGATATTTGTCTTATATTCGTTATCTTCATGAGGACATTTCAAACTTTTTATTTTTCAGTTTGATTTCATGGAGATCGACTTGCAAAAAAGGGAGTTATTGACCGTATAAGACACTCCACCGCTTGCACATCGCACAAAAATCTGTAGGAAAGAGGAGTTTTCTACTAAGAGGCTGTTTTTCAGGTTGCTGTAGTACATGTGTGGGAAGTCTTTTATTCAGTTTTTTCTCCCCTAGAACAAACCAAATGCCCGTTGAATGCAAATGAGACAAACATTTCAAATTCAGAAAAGTATTTTGTGCTAATCAGACACATTTTCCCTTTCACATGGCAGCGCATTTCATCTTCTCAGTGACTCTGGGCTAAAATACACAATGTCAAGGTATCACTTTAAATGTGTCTGGCCAGCTAATGGACACTCATCGCTCTTCATACTTTATCCAGGGAATTACACCGTCTGCATTCAGCCTGCACAATAGGCTTCTAAACACACTGCGCGCGCGTGTGTGTGTGTGTGTGTGGAAGAGAGTGTGATAATGAGTATAGTACTCTATTGATCAAACTCAACCCATTCGGCGTTGGAATAAAAGGCAGTAGTTGAAGAAGAGAATGATGGCGGGAAAAGTGGCAAATCAGAAAACAGGAATAAGGCACAGATGTAGAGCGAGAATAATAAAAAACAAAAAAAAAAAGAAATTGAGCCAAAATAAGTGAGTAAATATGGAAGAGAATGGAAAAAATGAGAAGACTAAAGAAACGTGGATGTTGAGGGAAAAAAGAGGATAGACAGATGAGAAAGAAAGATAGGAAGAGATTGTCTAATCATCTGTTATTGTCCCCTTATTTCTCTCCAGGTATTCATATGGTACATTACAGACACTAAGATACTTACAGTCACCCGTGTGTGTGTGTGTGTGTGTGTGTGTGTGTGTGTGTGTCCTTTTATGCTTTTCCCTATAATCCAGGGTGTAAATGGAGTCTTTGAGAGCAGAGAATGAGGCCATTACCAAGTATCAGTTTAATAAAGAGCAAATTGCTGTCCCTCTCTCTCTCTCTCTTTATCTCCCAGTCTTTCACTCTTTTTTTTTTTTCTCTCTCTCTCTAAGAGTGAAAAGAATGACGTGTCATTATCAGTCCACTCCAAGCCTCACTGCTCAAGTCTTGGTTTTATATCAGCGCTGCAGAGGTTGGTGGCTGGGACATTTTCAACGGCCCCTAGACTTGTTAGTCGGTATAAAAGGCTTTTGTTTTGATGAAACAATAGGGTTTTGTCCTTTCTCTATTTGGAGCCTTTAAGTGGCGATGACACTAGCTATGGTCAGCAGGAGATATTGTTGCTCATTTATTTCACAGTAATAAAAAAAAATCTATATTTGTATTTGTAAAGCCAGAGTTGAGGCACCAGCGTACAAATAGTGCTTGTCCGATGGTCGAACAGAAAAACAAAAAAAAAGAAAAAAGCTTCCATAACATTTGGTTATTTGGTGACATAGTTCCTGCATGTTCTTCATGCAGTAATTGCTGGAGTCTTGCTGATCTCTAAACCTTCCATATTCTTCCTTTTTAAATCTTTTTCCATCTCTTTCAAATGTGGAAATGACATCTGACTTATGGTGAACTTTGCAAATAGTTTTTATATATATATTTTGCAGGTACTAGAACATCTACCTGGCCTTACTTTAAGGAGTTTACCAGTCAGTTACATTTATGATCAACAAGCCAGATATACGTTTTCTTTTTCAAAGACAGTTTGACGATGACGACCTGATGATGATGATGACTTAGATGCAGCATTAAGGAGTTTATTAGTGACTATGGAGAGGGCAGATTTTACATTTATCATGCTGGAGGTTCACAACTTCTTATCAAACCTTATATTTTACTGATGTACAAGCTGTTTGGTGAATCATTCTGATGGAGGCAATGTTCGACATAGTCACATAATAAAGGATTAATTAACCTTAATAATAATAAAGGATTTATCAACCTTAATAAGGCATTGTTCTCGCTTTAGATCCGGTAGCTGCAAAAAGCATAGTTAACTGTTAATAAATAAAGCAACAAAAACAGCTTAGTAAAGGTTTAACAATGACAGAATAGGTAAGTTAGTAAGGCTCAATAAATGAGTTTGTAATGCTATTATAAACAATTATAAGAAACTCATACAGCTTTTATTAACATTCTTAAGCGGTCTATAAATTGTTAACAAGTGCTTATAAATGTCTTATAATCTAACAAATGTGTTAATGATGTTATTATTAACACATATAGTCTTATTAACATAATATGTTAATAAACATCTTATAAGGACTTTTTGGGGCCTTATTACCTATTAATTAGCGCTTAGTACAAGGACCTAAATATAAAGCGTTACCGAGTTTACTCACAAAGCTACTTAAATTAGTGTTCATAAAGCATATATCTTTAATCCTTAAACATCACCTCTTTTTATGTGGCTATGAATAAAGTCTTGTTCGTGTTGTTCTTGAGCTTTTTTGGTCTTATTCACCAGAAGTCCTGCCAGCTTCATGTCTTATTAGTTGGCATGGGATTGATCTTTTTTTTGTCTTTTCTTTTTTTTTTTTTTTTTTTGCTAGGAAACAGTGACAAAAACAAGCAACCAGCCTATTAAAGGGAGACGCCGGTGGCAGCCAGATAATGGTAGAGAGGCTGGTTTAACCATTACTTTGACCAATGATTCCTAACCTGTGCATGTATCTGTGTCTTGCAGGAGTAACTTTCATTTGTTGAGGAAAAATGAGAAGTTGCTGAGAGAGCTGAAGAACCTGGACTCACGGCAGTGGTGAGAAAATATGAAAAGTCGAGCACCTTGTATTTTTTAGTTAGTTACTACTTTTAATCCTCTCTACTTTTTCACAGTTCTTTATTTTAGTCCCTCTCCCTGTCTGCTATATATCGTATGACATTAAAGGTTCTTTAAATATTGATTTAGATGCAGTTAAAAACTCAGACATGTATACTGTAGGGTTCTGAGATTCAGCAGCAGTTATGCTATGCTCTATTTCATCCTTTCACTCTTGACCCTTAACCTGACCACAATCTGACTGTGTGGAAATAAAACATAGTGGTGTCCTGATACAAAACATGCCTCTGTGTAGTGACTGTAAAGCTGTTGCCCACTTCCTCCAAACTTGGTTTTAGGGCGACCTTTAACACCTTGCACATAGTTCAATAACAGACAGTAGGGCAGCGATACTCAACTTACGGCCCGTGGGCCAAGTCTGGCCCGCGATAGGGTGCTGGGTGGCCCGCCAACCATTTTCTAATTCACAATGAAAATAAATTGATTCACACTGGGAATTCTTTGTTTATACCAATGAGTAAATGTTCAATAATGTCTGTTCATCTGCGATATGTGCAATACAAGTGGTGACACTTGATTTCTGCGAAAGGTTTACATACACCTGACCTGCGCGGGGCACATGGGAGAAGATTGCCTTCAGAGCTGTCTGCCTGGCAGAAATGCCTGAGGGCAAACTTCTCGCATGTTCCTGGGTGGAGTGCTGCGACTGGATTAGCCTCTTGGCAAAGATGAGTGAGGACAGCAAACGTCGAAAGGTTGACAATGAAAACAGGCAATTCAGATGGATTTGCCTTTATTTTGCCACCTCATACCAAACCACTGTGTTTGATTTGCCAAATGACAGTTGCTGTATGCAAGGTTGCTAATATCAGGCGCCATCAAGTCAAAACATGCTAGCTTCAGTGCAGCGTTCCCCTTCTGGGAGCATCGCAAGATATCTGATAAATATTATTAATGTTTGTTTATTAACTGGCCCCTGGCTTCCTGTCATTTTGCAAAAGTGGCCCCCGGGGAAAGCAAGTTGAGTATCCCTGCTGTAGGGGGTGTTAAATTGAGTGTAGTCTGCTGTAAAAACACAAGGAGAGTAATTAAAGAAGAAAAACACCCATTCATTCACATTCTAATGGACAGGTTTCCACTGTCTGCTTCTGATAATGTGCACAAGATATGAGTGGTGTCCCATTTGAGGGAAACTCTGAAACAAACAGAAGGGCTGAGGGGGGAGTACTTGGATAAAACGTTGGTAAAGTACTAAACTTGTAGACATTGCTAATCTGTTTTTCAGTAGTTGTCGTGTTGGTCATTATTGGTTTCCTTCATTCTCTTCCAGCCGCGAGACTCATAAAATAGCAGTGTTTTATGTGGCTGAGGGCCAAGAGGACAAACACTCCATACTAACCAACACAGCGGGCAGCCAAGCTTATGAAGACTTTGTCTCTGGTCTGGGCTGGGAGGTGAGAACATATTTATTCAAATCATCTTAAATGTTCTGACATGGTTTGTCTTCTTCATACATTCAAATTGCACAATTATCTTTACATTGTTTCCTTGAAAAATGAAATTCAGGAATGTATCTAATCTGATCTGCAACTAATAATTGAATCATTATATCATTGATGGCTCAACTGATTAAAAATAAACACTAAGAAATACACTCTGTAGATCCAGTGGTTAAACTAAAACTATGTGTCTTGATGTGGAGAAACATTTTGAAATACAATGCATGGCGATTATTTTTTGTGTGTCTTGAAATAAAGAGCTTTGTGCAGAGGAGTTCGCCGGCAAGAATGTAGAAACGTATCCAAACTGACTTACTGCTGCTGAACACAAAATGTTCCTCTAAGCAGTTTTAACTGAATGGTGAAACCACACTTTTTCTTTTTAACATGCCAGCATTTATCTTGATTTGCTGGTTAAGGAGGTCAGAGGAAATGGAAGCTAGTTGGATTTGATTATTTATTAATCTAAGCTTTAAGGCAGTTAAAGGCTGGAAAGGGAGTTCATATTTTGAATGTATCCTCTGTGTGTGTGTGTGTGTGTGTGTGTGTGTGTCCCTTAGGTGGACCTCACTACTCACTGTGGCTTCATGGGAGGTCTCCAGAGGAATCGCAGTACAGGCCAGACTACGCCTTACTACGCCACCTCCACTACCGAGGTCATCTACCACGTCTCCACCCGCATGCCCCACGACCAGGACCACAACCTCACCAAGAAGGTAGCACAGACACACCTATCTGGAGTAGGGAGTATAGAAGTTTCCATTGTTTGCTGTCTTCAGTCCAGCTAATGGGAGGGCACCTAACTGTGTGTTTGTTACTGGGTGAATTTGAACAACTCACATACAGACCGTGATGTTTCTTTCTGTCAAGCACTCTGCATCTGTCTATCCCATTATCTGCGGTATTGCCCTCTCTCAAACTGTAGTTGAGTGTGTCTGTGTGGTGAGAGAGACGGAGAAATTAGTAATAATAAGTATTCTTGTTCTTGTTGCTCTGATTTCACTCCTGTCATATAATGATTGGAGATGGTGCAGTGAGAGGAGGAGAAGAGCTCGTCTGTACTCCTCTTCTCTCTGTCATTCCCCTTTGATTCCTCCGTCTATTCCTCCTTCCCAATCTATTTCTTTGCCTGGAATGGCATTGCAAATGAGCTGAGGTTGCTGCACACACACACACACACACACACACACACACACACACACACACACACACACACACACACACACACACACACACACACACACACACGCACACACCAATCTGTTGATGTCAGTGTTTCTAAAGCACACCAGTGTTTCCAATAATTCTTAGTAGCAACCCTGTCTGTGTTTGTGTGTGGTGTGGGCTCGTATCAGTGTCCAGGCAGACAGGTTATTGTGTGTGCGTGTGTGTGTGTGTGTGTGTGTGTGTGTGTGTGTGTGTGTGTGTGTGTGTGTGTGCGCACCTGTCAACCCCCAGGCACTGGGCGCTCCGCACATGGCCATAATGTCCCTTTAATCAGATCACACTTCCTGCTTCTCGGCCTATCACGTCGCTGCAGGCTCCTGATTGGATTATCAGCGCCTGGTCTGACACCATCCGTCTCCCTGATCAGCTGATGGCCCCATCAAACACGCATACTCGCATACACGCGCACACACAAACACATAAACCTGTTTAACTTGACACAAACACACATCCACTAAGGGCTTTATTCACATTAGTCTGCACAAATAACCACACAACTCTACATTTGTGGTAATGTTGGACACAGACACACACAAACGCTTACATGTGTTAGCAAGCACACGCAGGCTTATGAACACATACACTCAGAGTTTGACAAATGTGTCCACAGAGAGGTTAAACTGACAGACATACACATGTCCATACTGGCAGGCATTTATCATCCATCCTCCTGCCACACACACACACACACACACACACACACACACTGCAGTGTGATTTTAGTCCATAGCAGGGCATTTGTCCAGTTCTCTCTCTTTGCTGTGTGTTCTGCTCCCTCTCATACCACATCTGCTTGAAACATGATTAAACGGATTAAAGCTGCATTACACCAACTGATTGTGGCATCAGAGATGACATCACTCTTCTTCGTTGACATTTTTTTTTTTTAAAATAGTGATACAGCTCAAAGAAGCACATCAGACAATAAGACTCCACGTTGCCCTATTAGACTGTGCCACCTAATTGTTCTGACAAAAAACAGCTTGCAGCTCATAATTCTAACTCTCCCATTGTGATAATGGCAGAGCCCTTCAGTTCTCAGTATCACTGTGTGTCCTACTGACACTTTGAATTGCGAGCACTGTCAGAGGGAAGTGCCTCTAAAAGATTTATTTTCAGTAGAACTTGAGATAAATACATCTCTATTCCTCATGTGTTTTCCAAACTGCTTAATATATCAACTTAATGTATCACTAGTCAAGAAAATATCAGGCTAATTAAACCTATAACTCAAATTTAAAATTCAAGTAGTGTCATTATGGCAAGTGGGTGAAGTCACTTCCAAACATGATGAATAAGGTAACTCATGCACAAGTCCCACAATTAATTCAACCTCAGGCTTGTATGAGAGTTGAGTGAGGTGTGTGTGTGTGTGTGTGTGTGTGTGTGTGTGTGTGTGTGTGTGTGTGTGTGTGTGTGTGTGTGTGTGTGTGTGTGTGTGTGTGTGTGTGTGTGTGTGTGTGTGTGTGTGAGAACAAACAAAATTATTTTACACTCTAATGAAATGTGGACAGCTTTTTGGGTTAACAAATTCCTCCCAGTTATGCAGACAAATCGTGCTTCTTTAAAAATCTTGGAGGACAAAATACACAACAGATTCGAGTTAAACACGCATTTCAAAGGAAATGTCTGTTATGTGTTTGTCTCAGGGCCAAGGCCAAGAGCGGCAGACATCTAAAGGTGTGTGACACACCAGACAAGTAGATGGACGTCTGTCTGGGGAGGTGGTGTGTGTGGGTGTGAGTTGGCAGACATCAAGGTTAATGACAGAGCTGTCACCAGACCCGACTGTAGCCCACAGAGTGAATGTGAAACACACACACACACACACACACACACACACACACACACACACACACACACACACACACACACACACAGAGAGAGAGAGAAGCATCAGACTTGATCCCATCTGTCTTTCAGCCCATACTCCATCTTTCCGGAGCTTCACTCTGTCTTCGTGTCCACTCTCCATCTTCACACACTCACTCCATCACCCCCAGGGCCACCTATGGCACGTACACACACACAAAATCAAAAGCCTTGGGTTTATGATGGATACAGCCTATCTAGCTTGTTGTATGAGACCCGCTGTGTGGTTGGCATTGACTTAGTTTGTGTTGTTTATGCTGCAAGAAAGAAAAATATGAGATGTTTAATCCGTTTTGTTACTAGTATTCTCTCTCTTCCAGCTGAGGCACCTGGGTAATGACGAGGTCCACATCGTTTGGTCGGAACATTCTAGAGACTACCGTCGAGGGATCATCCCCACTGAGTTTGGAGACGTGCTAATCGTCATCTACCCCATGAAGAACCACATGTACTCCATCCATATACTCAAAAAGCCAGAGGTAAAAAACACATTTTGATACTGGACTCAAACTGCCAGTTCTCAATATTTTGTGCAATCATTCAGTATCTTTGCATTTATTTGTTTTCCCAGAAATAGAAGGGCATTTAAACTCATTAAAACCCAGGATGATAATATAGTTTCCCTGTGGGCTAATCAGTAATAACTATACGTACATGTCACCTGTTGTGGAACTGGAATCGTAGTGTGAATCATTGGCCAATCAGTGTCATTTTTGCGTGGCACGGCTCTATGGATGGCACTACTGGAACTATTAAACAGCTTTTCATGGTCCCTAGAGGATGAATCCTACTGACTTTTCCTTTAGCGCCACTATGAGGTTGACATTTATGGTTTTCAGTGAAATGTCTTAACAACTATTGGATGCATCCCTTCAGGATGAATTGCAATAACCTTGGTGATCCCTTAACTTTTCATTTAGTGGCATCATCAGGTCACAGTAATTTGCTTTATGACCAAATACCTGCAAAACTAATGACATCCCCATCAGCCTGAGCTGTACTTTGTGTTTAGTGCTGATTAGCAAATGTTAGCATGCTATCACACTAAACTAAGATGGTGAACATGGTAAACATTATACCAGCTAAACATCAACATGTTAGCAGTGTCATTGTGAGCATGTTAGCATGATGACATTAGCATTTAGCTCAAAGCACTGCTGTGCCTAAGTACAGCCTTATGCTGTGTTCACACCAAAGGCAAAGTGAATTTTCGCCTCGCGTTAGTCGTGCAAGTTTGACCAAAGGATCTGTGAACGAATAAACACAACATGCGAATATTTGGCCTTCTGGGTTCATAACATCATCCAGAGGCGCACACACAGGATTTACTACTACAGCGTTATAAGCCCAAAATAAACTTTGCTGTAATTTAATTGCAATGAATGGATCAAAAGGATGCCGAAATAACTACATCATGATGCCGATTTGTCAGGTCTGTCTGCAAGACGACAAGCAAACAACTTTAAAAGGCTTGTTTTCTGCATGGAGTTTGGATTGATCAGGGTTAGTGACTTGGTTCATAGTAAAGTACAACCGATAACTGGCATCAAGTAACAGACACATATTTTCAGAACCAGGTAGTCCAAACTCCTTGCTTACTTTTCTCCAAGCATTCTCTATTTTTTTTTTTTTGTCTGTATAAATATGAAGTAGTATCATAGAGCTCTGGGTGCCCACAGGCGACTGTTCTCTCCTCCATTTCTGATTCAACGTCAGGACGTTGGTGACGTCAGGAGGAGACTCAAACGCTGACAGACTTTCGCAACACATCGTCACGCAAATTTAATATTTGAATTTCACGTCATTCGTGTTACCCACCGCAAAGTCGCGTCTTTGCATTGACTTTGTATGTAATTGTGCCACACGAAAAACTTGCATTGCCTTTGGTGTAAACACACCGTTACAGAGGTGCTGGCGTGGCTGTGGACTATAAGTTTTGTTTAAATGCTGGAATGCATGAGTGAGACAGATTATTCCTATGAATCTGGTCACTATGTGTAATAAACAGAAGAACAAATGTAGACAGACCAATCAGTCATCCAAATGATTACAGTTACATAGTAGACAGCATCATGTCACACTTTTTGTTTGTAGATTAACATGGATATTACATCAATGAGTCTTTATATTGTATGGATATGGAGTTGGGTAGGAATAAAATTGTGAACATGCACAGTGTTTTGGTTTCCTACCAGACTATACAGATATGCATCCAGATTATTGAATAACAATCCTAGAGAGTCTTGCCCCGAGTCTTGCTGCTCTGGTTAATGTAACAGTCTAAAACACACAGACATTAATACCACAGCACTGATAGCATAATTCCATTTCAAACAAGACCTAACACAATAAAATGCTGCTTTTTCTGTATGACATAGATACCACAGCACTAATAACATAACCTTATTCTGTTTCATTCATTCTACAAGCAAAAATATTGAATTATGGTGAATCCAAAAACAAGTTAGATAAGATGTTCTCCGTGTTGTCGTCCTGAAAGCACTGTATTCAGTCATAGAGAGCATGGCTCTGAGTCTGCTCTACAAATAAATTCAGTTAAAAGCCTGACATTATTCTCTTTGGTGGATTCCACTAGCAAAGTATGGAATTAAATCAGAAAGCCATAGCCTGAATCAAATATGGTTTAAAAAAAACTGTCATGTCAGTCATTGCTTGTCAAGCTTGGTCCACTAAAGCCCAGTGGCTCCCAGAGATGACTCTGTTTCATAACAATATCTAGTCTTTGAGAGGCTTCCATAGGCAGTAGGTTCATTATTAATTATAAAATGAAAAAATAGTGATTTCTTTTTTTCTACTTGCCTTTGTGTCTGTAGGTGCCATTCTTTGGTCCGCTGTTTGACGGGGCCATAGTGGACATGAAGATTTTGCCCACCATGGTCAGAGCCACAGCTATCAATGCCAGTCGAGCTCTCAAATCCCTCATTCCTCTATACCAGAACTTGTATCCTTTGAAAACCCGACTCAAAATATGCAAAAACAGGATCAGAAGCCCTAAGGTTGGTCATAAAAGCCTTTGTTCACTGCCTTCGTTTCCATCCCCATGCTAACACCTTATCGTCAGCTCTTTAAAAGTTAGTGTGTGTGTGTGTGTGTGTGTGTGTGTGTGTGTGTGTGTGTGTGTGTGTGTGTGTGTGTGTGTGTGTGTGTGAGCGAGAATGTTGGCTATCACTCAGCTCAAGTGTTAAGAATAGCAAATCAATGTCCAGTGGTGTTTGGCTTTCAGAATATAAGTGCTAGCGTGATAGAGCTGTATTTAGTTGGCTCCGAAGTGCCATATATCAAGTGTGTGTTTGTCGTGCACGGCCAAGCAGACAAAGTTGGAATACACACAGTTGGTGCGCGCGCGTGTGTGTCCTCATGCATCTGTGTGTGCAGGAGAGAAAGAGAAACAGACAGACAGGCGTGTATACAGTCTGTCTGCTTGATCCGATGCGATGGTAGTTTGGATGGAACAAGCCCAGCGGTCAATACTTATCGATGACCCTCCTCTCTAACGCTGTTTCTAAATGAGGGGCTTTGCTCTCTGGTCTCACACACAGCCATGCACGCCTACGCAAACTCAAGTACAGACATGTGTCCACACTTGTACACACTTGTCATTCTAATAAACACGGGCAGGCGATTACACTCACATGGACACAAGCTCCTCAGAGGTACAGTAATGCAAGTACATCCACATATAGACCTGCAGATTCATGCAGTGCTGGTTAAGAAGTTCACGCACACACACACACACACACACACACACACACACACACACACACACACACCATTGTGAGGTGACCGCGTCCCCTGTTGAGGCGAGCGGAGCTACTGACTGATCATTGGAATTTCTTCTAAGCAGCACTTAAAGCAATTTGATTCCCTAATGATACTGTCTTCCTGTCTGTCTGTTTCCCTGCTTGTCTGTCTGTTCTTTTCTTCTTTCCCTTCATTTCTGCTCCTCGTATCCAAAGAAGTTCCATTTATTTGCATTGCAATAAAACCAGGTTTACGATTGTAACTGGGATTGTTGATTGTATAAATTCGGGGTGAATAGCAGAAGCAATGCTTTAGCAAAGGGCACAGTGTTGTCGTCTCAAGCTTGTGAAGATCAAGTTATTATACCAGCAAAGTCACCTGTAACCTGTCATCACGCACAGTGTTCGTACAGAGTCTTGAAAGTTTGGAAAATGTTTAATTTCAACCGTTATGTTTTCACGGTTAGGAATATGCTTGAATTCGAATAATCTCCTTGAAGATTTTCAACATAATCTGGTGTTTCATCATCTACACAGTCACTCATGGAAACCAAAAATCTTTTCATATTTCAAATGAAACCATCCCGTTATCATATTTGTTGTCTCCTGGCATTTATAATAACAATGTTACAACAACAGATGTGATGATAAAGGCTTTGAGAGTCTGGAAAGTTTTGGTTTAGGTACCTTGAAAGTGCTTGAACAGTGCTTGAACAGTGCTTGAATTGTACTCTTAAAAAGCTGTACGAACCCTGTATGCAGATGCATAAAACCCTTTCGTGTGTTTAACAGCATCTTTTCACCATCTGCGAAGTGAAAGATGGATTTTCTTTCATCATGAAACTATTACATAGCGTAGAACTACTACCACTGACGCACTTCATTGATAGCACAAGCTAAGTTAAAGTTAACATCAAAGTGCTTGTTTTGATAGAAAAGACTTAATAATTATGTAATAATTTTGTAAGAGTTCTTGTACTAAATCGGGGCAAGACATTGTGTCATTGTGACTTTTTCGCCACACCCCACCGCCGCAGCCTGAACGCAGTACCCCGGTTCAAATGAATGGGGAAAATCTGCGTTTTCGCCACAGCGCCTGATTCTATGTGAATTCAGCCTAAAGGTGCCCTGTGGAATTTTCTTGTAAACAAACAAAAGTTATGTTGACATTCAGAGTTACTCACCAAAATACATTTTGTGTATCCACGAGGCCTAACAAACGTGATGTGCATTCTCTTTCTGCAACTAGAGCAGCAGCACAATTAGCTATGGCAGGCTCTGCTATCTTAGCCATCCCATACCAGGCCTCTCCAGTTAAGAATAAGGTGGCAGCTGCAACAGGTCGCCACACATTGACAACTGAAATAGCCTAGACCAACTGTAGGAGACACACTGGATAAACAGGTAAAGACTTGCTAGCCTGCTGGACAACCCAGAATGCAAACCATAGTAAACTCACAGTAAGACTGTCTTAAAGTAAAAAGCTCACTCAGCACAAAAACTAGTACTCACGCCATTCAAAGAGCTGCTGATGGAAAGATGATCTAATTGAACATGATCCCTGCTTTTTCAAATGCTTTTTCATACCCATGACTCCCTCCTTTTTCTGTCATTATTTCCTTTGTATCTCATCTTAATTCTCCTCTTGGTGTCCTGCATCCTTCCTCTGCTCTCTCTTTGTCCTTTAACTATGTCCCTCAACCTTTTCTCCCATCTCTCCTTCACTGTGCTCTCTCTTTATTTTCCACCTGCCTCTTGTCCTTCATCTCTATTTTCTCTTTCCCCCCCCTCTCTTGTCCAACTCCCCCCCCCCTCCCCCACCCCCCCTTCAGAGAGATAATATGAGTGTTGGAGGTGATGCTAGCCAAGAAGGTGGAAGGAGCGCTGGGAGGGGGGGGGGTTCTTGTTTGAAGAAGCCATTTTGCTCTGCCATGTCCACCCAGCGAGACAGAGACTTTAGAGATTTTTAGGCTCAGTGTGGGGCTGTAGCTCGTAGCTAACACCCCCGAACCCATTTTGTGTGTGTGTGTGTGTGTGTGTGTGTGCGCGCATCTTATTGCACATACTCATGTCTTTGTATCAGTTTGTGTGTTTTTTTTGTGTGACTCCCACCATCTTGGGCGAGTGTGCAGACATGTAGACATCTTTACTTTCTTTGTTTGTGTATTTTCCTAAATTTTTGTGTGAGGCTGTGAGTATATCCATTTACCTAGTGTGTGTGTGTGTGTGTGTGTGTGTGTGTGTGTGTGTGTGAGTGTGACCGTGTACACTTGCCTGGTGACACACATGTGTCGCGCATGCTCGTTTCAAGGTGTTTGTGTGTGTCTGCGAGTGTCCTGGTGTGTATTGACTGGTGGTAGCAGCAGGTCGATGTCTCTGACAGGCTGAATTACAGTAATCAGTCATTATTGACTCCCCATCTCTCTGCTACACACACCTCTCTCCTCTCCTCTTTGTCTCCCCACCTCTGCCTCCCTACTATGCCCTCTACTTCTGTCGCCTCTCCGTTCTTTCCTTTTCTCTCTCTTCTGTCTCTCTAATTCATCTCTGTCTCAACATCCGTCTACGTCTTGTTGTGCTTTAATTCTTTTTTTTTACTGCTGTCTTGTATCACTCTGTCCAGCTTATCGTCATTTATCTATCTCCCTCTCTAATTCTGTCCCTGTATTTTCTCTGTCTAACTCCCTTAACTCAGTGCATCTCTGTTTCTCCTGCTATCTCTGTCATATTGTCTGTTTTTCCTCTTTTTCAGATGTCTTTACTTTTCAGTCTTCATTCAGTTTTTTTCAGTCCCCCATCTTCTTTTCTGCTCATTCTCATTGTCCTCTGAAATTCTGACATCACCATGTAAAAACAATGCCTAACAATTGTTTCAACTTCTAAGACTTATTGAATGTTTAGGACAACACATAATAAGATAATTGCATCTGAAGACAATGAAGCAATACAGAAATTAAGTATAAGAGCACCAACAGAAGTGGAGCTTTATACATTAATATAATGCATAGCTTTTACCTTTTTTTGTTTGTAAAATGAGACCAGACATTCCTAGAGATTAGCACACACCCTGCACATGAGGCTTAGGTGCCCTTGTGTGCCTCTCAAGTGCTGCATCAAGCTGTGTGTCATCTGTGTTTCTGATTGTGAGCGCTGCATTGTATCCTCACAGAGGGGCTGACACAGAAGCAAATGGGGGAAGAGAGATGGAAAGAAGGCTGGCAGGGCTAAGTGTGTCAGTGGTTAACTGGCATTTTTCTCTTCTTTCTTTTTCTGTCTGTCTCTCTCCCTCTCTCTCTGTCTCCTGGCCCTCAGGGCGGTCCATCTGCCTTCTCTCTCTCTCTGATCTTTCATTCACCATGACTAGAGCCATCCAACAGCACACACACACACAGTGCCAGGATGCTGGGGCAGCTGTGTGTAAGCACAGCTCTATCTCACATATCAGCTCATTGCAGCAAGAAAAAGCAATCCAAGACTCCCCAACACACACACACACACACACACACACACACACTGCCCCTCTCTATATAGACCTCACTGTATTCACATGTCACAATGAAATTCAACACACACTGCGTTTTAAAACTTCTCTACCCTCTGATAACTCGTACACACAGCAGCAAACCTTTGGTCGGTGTAGAGAAAGATGGACTCCTCCTGTAGCCCGGCACAGTGGAATCAATCCCTCTGAACTCAGATTAGACCAGATGAAAGTAAGGAGCAGACTGCTGCGTGATATATTGGTGTCAGTCACCACTCCTGAACCTGATACAGGTCATATAAGAAAAATGTTAAATTCCAATTTTGTACCTCACAGAGTGTAATAGAGGGGGAGTTTTAAGACTGAAACACTGATTTATCCAGTAAGATGAGAAAAGCTGACGTGACGTCAACGTGGCAACTTACAATCGTTTTCTAATCAAAATACAAAATATCAGCTGTAAGATCTTGAATGTGACAATACTTGCAGTAAATGTTTGAAGAACACGACTGGTGATATTCTATGATTATTATTATTTTTTTAATTGTCAGATCCCATGAAAAGACTAAAACAATGAATTGATCCTATTAACTTACTACTAAAGCCTGATATATCTTATTCCTCTGTGTCATAGAGCTCCATTGTTGTCCAGAAAAAACACATCAGTGAGCCACGCTGTTGCTCTGGGTGACATGTTCCTTCATTATTATGAGCACACGTGTGTATTAATCTGCAGGTGAAAATAGTCCCCAACAAAGGCACTTTTTACTCCAGTTTGAGTAACATTTGCTTAAAGCTACAGTGCCCTACTTAAAAAAAAAATGAAACTATAGATTTGTGAGTCGTTTTTTAGAGATTTACATCCTAATCAGGAGTGCCACAGAAAATAAATTGGGAAATAAAGGAAGTATTGAGAGACGGACTAACACATTGTTGGTTTTGGTCTTTTCATAGCATTAGTTAACAATAAGAAAATGCTCTAATTATAGGAAGTTAATGACTACATTAAATAGGTATCAGGTAACAAAGGAATATGTATTTTTTTTTTTCTTTTCTAAATTGGACCACGATAATTACAACCCAACTAAAACTATCTGCGGGACATAACATTGGGAATAATTTGATTTGAATGTTGAAAAGTGGGCGTGACACACCGACATACCATGCTGTTGCTCGCTAGCTAACAAATTAATCTTAAGCTTTGTGCTGCTAAAAGTTGAAGACGGTTTGATGGGTGGATGTCATGATGTTATTGGTTGAAACTGGTTGGTTCAAGCTTACGTAAGTGCACGTCATATTTTGTTATACAAGAAGAAAACATGATTGGATTTTGATATATGAATACAAATGGATTTTCTGACATACATTGTTCAATAGGTGCACATTATGACCAGGGGTGTGATCTTAAAAAAGAAAAACGGCATTTTTCATTTCATCTCGACTTTAAAACTCAACATCATTTGTCACCAACATTGGTCCTTAATGTTGCAGTGATTCAGTTTCCTATTCATGTGAACATAAATCTACGTAAAAACTAAGTTTAAAGTATCATTTCTAAAGTGAAACTTGAAGTAGAGTCAGAGTTGTTTGAGCAGAGCTACTGTGGACTGGTCAAGATTCACCTAGCCTTATCTCCTACAGCTGCTCTACCATCTGATAACACTGTCTGTGTGTGTGTGTGTGTGTGTGTGTGTGTGTGTGTGTGCGAGAGAGAGTTTGAGAGACATTTGTATGTAATAGGTGTTTGTGTGTGTGTGAGGGTGTACATGTTAGTTGGTGTTTAGTGTATGAATGTGTGCGAAAGAGCAAGCTGTGGCCGTCCTCCATCTGCTCCTGGTTGATTGTGGTTCTGGGGAACAATGTTGGAGAGACACTAAGCTGCTACACACACACACACAAACTAGTTCCAGCGCGTGTGTGTGTGAATTTTCAAATGTATATCACCACTCCATTTACCCATGTGTATTTCATGGTGTTTATGTTGCGTATGTGTATATGTTTCACTCTCAGGATTAGAGCTATTGTTTGTGTGTGTGTGTGTGGGACATCCCCTCTAGTAGTTGATTGGCAGAGATAGCTGCACTGAGGCTGGGGTCAGCATATGGCTCAGTGTGATAGCGATGCTGTGTTTGTGTGTGTGTGTGTGTGTGTGTGTGTGTGTGTGTGTGTGTGTGTGTGTCACTGCTTTTCCCTCTCTTTCACACTGTTCCCAGCGAAATGATGGCAGCTCTGGGCATGTAGCGCTATTATCCCCCATATCCACACACACACACACACACACACACACACACACACACACACACACACACACACACACACACACACACACACGCGCACCAAGAGCAGCCAAACGCCTAGCGGCCTGCCTGGCTCCTCTTTGCCAGCTCCCACAATAGAGCCCATTGTCCCAGTGAGGCTACAATCTGCTGTGTGTGACAAGGAGTGTGTGTTCCTCACCATGGTAGAAAGGTGAGGGCAAAACCTTACAAATTGAAGACATTTTGTTATTGCTGATGCTGAAATGGGGTCATGTTATCCTTAACCTCCTCTGAGCTCCACTACACCCGTCAGCCATGGAAGGAGCACTGTGTTTGACATAAAAGAAAGCTGCACTGCCGCCTGTCCTGCATCCTGCTGCATTTGATGGAATTAACAAATAACTGAGATATTAATTGCAGGTGCATTGAAATTTCTGATATTTCATAACAAATATTTTCACAGGTTTTTTTTTTTTTATTGGAATAATTAAGAAACATACATTGACATAAGACTACTACTGAGGAAATTGTCAGCACATTGCATCTTTTTGAGGTGAGAAATAAAGCTTCTGCATATTGTAAAATATGGATGAATATAAATATATTTTACCCATCTGTTCCTCAGCCTTCTATGAGCAGCTATACTGGCAAAAAGTGCTCCACACTGAGTGGTATTTGATGCTTTAAAATATAATTAGATTTAGGTTAAGGGTGTGTGTATTGGGAGTTAAGAGTAAGGAAATGAATATCTGTGTGTTTGTGTGTGTGTGAATGCATGCAGTGGCGGGGAGGTGATTGTGGTTAATTGTTTCCCATCGGGTAGATAGAGGAAATGAAAAGAAAGGGGTGAGGAGGAGGGGTCACGGCTAATCTCTTCCACTTCTCCTTGGGGAAATGTGTGTGTGTGTGTGTGTATGTGTGTGTGTGTGTGTGTGTGTGTGTGTGTGATGCTTTCAGGTTCTCAGTCTGTTTCACAGGCACATTTTAGCACTATGATCTTTGACACTTCAGTGTATAATGAAATTAGACAGATGTTACAGTGAGTCTGCTATCATGTGGATTTATTATGTTTGAATTATAGATCACTCTTGTTTTTCAAGTAGATCAACATGATAGTTTTGCAAAAATCATGGGAAAATTAAAAATATTTTTTTTGCTTGAATTCTGCTTAACATTCACCTTCTCAGCTGACTTAATGAAAGTAAATTGAAGCCCTTGTGGGTTTACAGTAAAGCGTGAGGGCTACTATAGTGTATGATTGGGCAAAAAATCTACTGTATCAGGTCTACAGGCAATTGGTTACATGAATTAAAATAGAAAATTACCAAAACACTTGATTGCATTGATTAAAGGTGTTTTGATATGTTTTTATGTTTACACGAATTTCAACAAGAAATATTCTTGTTACAACACTTTTAGGCTACGTCCGCACTAATATGTTTCTGTTTTAAAACGCATAACTTTTGCAACGTTTACACCTAGCGTCCACACTACTCCAGCATTTTATAACCCCTAAAACGGAGACCTTTTGAAACGCTGCTGTCCCCGTTTTAGTTTGAAAACTCCCGGATTATGTTTTAGTGAGGACGGGCGGAAATTGAGATGTTTTAAAACGATGACACAGACACCCACGTTCACTTCCTGATTCGTCACTCCCCTATCACGTGACCCTTTTCCAGAAGAAAACAAACATCAGCCTTGACTACCAGCTGTTAATTCAACATGGATAACGAATTACAACAACACACTTTCAGACGACAGTTCCACCTGGTCGTCGGTCCAAGCAGAGAAATCTCTGGTCTTACTTTTCTCCATTGCTGTTCTTCGTTTGTAGTATTTTCTGCAACTAACTAAGCAACCAACCGCAGAGTAGACAATCTGCTTCCTGTTTACACTGGCACGTGCATGCCCAGTTTATGTGAATGGTCATGTGATATGCATTTTCAGGCGTGTAGTATAGACGGAGATTATTTTTGTTTTAAAACGGCATCGTAAAATAAAACTGTATTAGTATGGATGTAGCCTTAGACAATAGCCCTGGACTCACAACAACTACTGGCAGGAGTGTGTCTCACAGAAGCAAAAAGCATGATGTTTCAACTCGGCGTAGCAGTAAACTCAAGATACACTTCTATTTTAGGCATTCGCTGCCACGCACACACAGATGTCTGAGACCTGAATTATGAAGAGAAAATGGCAAATTGCGGCTTAGCGAGCAGTATTACTTTAGATATTGCTCATGTTCCATTATAGGATATTTTTATCTAATTTCCAAAATATATGATTCATTTAATGACTGAGCGTGTCTCTGTGTGAGTTTGTGTGCGCACGTACACACCATGTCACCGAGAGCTGTGCAGACACATGAGTTGTAGCCATCAATGGCTTGATCACACCTTGTTGGAGCAGACCCCCCTCTGACTGGCAAACAAGCTAATCTGGTGTGTGTGTGTGTGTGTGTGTGTGTGTGTGTGTGTGTGTGTGTGAATGCACTTGTTGGCGGGGTGTGTGAATGTAAGTATTTTTTATGTGACAAGGTGTTTAAGATTCATGGTGGGATATCACGGATGACCAAGACCACGGCAGAGTGCAGCAAACTGTGTGTAATGAGCTCCAATAGCCGACTTCAGTTTGGCCTTAAAAAGACGGAAAGAGGAGAATGGGCTTCCCAGGCTGGGAGTAGGGGTGTTAATAGATAATTGCTGATCGATTAATCACTGTTAAAAAATTTGATGAAAAGAAAAAAACATATTAACCAACAGCCCACAAGTGCCAAGTGTGACGATCTATCACCAGCAGGTGTTTTCAGGAAGTAGGCTAAATAATTACTTTTTTTGTTTTCATTATCAATTAATCTACTGATTATTTAATAGATTAATCATTTTGCCAGGGTTAGGGTTAGGTAATTGTGACATCTTAATATTGCTTGTTTCATCCAACCCATAGTCCAAACCCCCAAAAATATTCAGTTGACTGAATTTAATATTAGGAGACGCAGCAAATGATCACATTTAAGAAGCTGGAACCATGAAATGTTTTGCATTTGCGCTTGAAGAAGAGTTTAAGATTAATTGGCTTTCAGTTGACTACACGATTAATCAATCATTTCAGCTCTAATATATATATTCTGTTTTATTAAATGTTCCTAACTTCTACAACAGATAACACGGAGTGTTAAAGCATTTTGTAGACTACTGATAGAAAGTGTTACAAGTGGAAGCAAATTGTCCTTTACTTTGAATTTAACATCTGTACAAAACACCAGTACTTCTTTTCTTTCCTGTGTCACCTCTCATATCCATATTAAGGATTCATATGTGTGTGTGTGTGTGTGTGTATGTGTGGAGGATGAATATTGTCTAACTGTTGTTAGAGCCTGCAGATAAGACCAGGATCCATCTCCTTAATCAGAATTATTATTATGGCCCCAGTGATGCTCACCAACACCCATGCTGTGTGTGTGTGTGTGTGTGTGTGTGTGTGTGTGTGTGTGTGTGTGTGTGTGTGTGTGTGTGTGCGTGCGCGCGTGCGTGCGTGCTTGCGTGCACCGTTAAATAAAGCTTGTAATTGCGCTGGCAGCTTTAGGGCTCCCCAGTGGTGACAAGGGGGACAGTGAGGCTCTATGTGTGTGTGTATGGTCCGTGTATGTGTGTGTGTACACACATGTCAGCTGGTGAAATAGTGGGGTGACAAGGGGCCGATTAATGTACCACGTCTGTTTTTCTCCTCGACCTCTGTTTGTGCATTGGGTTAAAGAGCAGATGAATAGGGGTAAATACGATTGTGGAAGTGTATGTGTGTGTGTGGTTTCCGTGCACATCGGCCCCTAACAATAAGTAGTGCATTAGACCGACCTATCTCTGTCCTCATCTTTGGCGTACGTGGACACACACACACTCTTAATGAAATCTCAAAGCCTCCATATCATTGCTATCACAGAAAGATATAAACCCATTAGCTTGTTCCTTTGGGCATGGACACACACACACAGACACGCACAGGTTTATCATTACACGCTGTAAACCTTTTCCAATTGTATTATCCCTCTGATGTCCTTCTCTCTGTTGTCTGTTCCAATGCCTGGGGTGGAGAGGACAGATAGAGTGTGTGTGGGGGTGTGTGTGTGATGCAGAGTGAGATACAGTGTGGGTGTGTGTGTGTTTCTTAGGAGAACTATCTTGTAGACAAGCTTTAGAAAATGGACAGAAGTTGTGTTGATGCACTTTTAATATCATTTCTTTTACCTTTTTGTTACCGTGTCCTACTTCACACTAATAGAGATGTTGGCGATTCAGTTGAATTCTCGTGCGACTCGTTTACTTGTGGAAACGATTCATAAAAACTGAATAGCAGTGAGGGAACACTGTCCAGAGAAAGCAGGACCCATCAGCATTGGTTCCTCTTACTCTCTTATCGCTTTGGTATTTTTCAATATAAAACAGAACAGCTGAGCTTGTCTATATTTAACTGACAAGACGCCATTTGGAGCCACATGCAGAGTCGCCTTGTGTAGCTTTAAAGATCCCCTCCAGACATGTATTAAAACATATATACAAATAGTCTGCTTGGAACAATAAAGTGTGTCTGATATGTTTTTTTCCACGAAAGAAATATCATTTCCACATTAAAATTCTTAAAAAGGCATCTACTCTTTCTAGCTCATTAAAAATTCCAGAATCTATGAATATGCAAATTTTGTTCATTTCTAACGTTTTCCTGCTGGACACAAGATGTCTCCTACTTCACTGTGAAGTCCAGTGTATGTGCACTGGAGGCTTCAGGTTTTTAGATCACACTTGTATAAGGTAAATACTGGCCCAGGACTGGCTGCTTCCAAACTATTTGTGATGTCACAAATCCTGCTCGTAGGCCCGCCCCTGAAAATCAGATTTAGAAACTTTCCACTTTCAGCAGATGAATGTGAAAACATCCTTCTAGTGTCAAACTCTGCACAGACATCATTCTGTACAGTGAAGCTCAAACATTCAACTGGAGGAACAAGAAGAAAAACAGATTTTTGAGTGGAGGGGGACTGTCATCCTCAGGTTCCTTGTAGTTTTGCGTTTTCACCTGTAATGCTAAGGTGTTGTTTTGTCACTGCAACACCAGTGGGTACAGAATAAGGCTGGCCATATTCTAAAGTGACTTCATCCTATTACCAAGTACTGCCCATGAATCCAAAGCCTGATGTAGCTTTTTCATCTCTGCCATGAATGAATGTTCCTGACATGTTATTACCGTGAACATGGGAACTGTAGTTTATTTTGAGTCAATCTAACATACACCATCCTGCTTCTGTAAAATACACTTTTCAAGCACCAGATGTCTGTAAATAAAATTAAAAGATAACCTCCAACCAATGCACTATTTACTCCTTTTTGAGTAAAGATGGTTAAAAACTACAGTGCTCAGCTGTTTTATGAGTTTACGTAGTCTTTTTAAAAAATGAAAATATAGATTTGTGTCACATTTTTAAAGAACGTTTTACGTCTTCAGAAGGAACCAGTGGGCTTGGGGCTGAGTGGCACAGACAGGGTAGGTAAGTCAGAAAGTACTGAGAAACTGACCAACACATTGTTGGTTTTGGTCGTTTGATAGTAAGAGAAATATAGAATAATGCAAGCCTTATTCTTGAAGTTGTTTAAGTTGAGGAGAGATAAGTAGTTTTTTTTTAAACTCTCCATTACAGCTACCGAGAGCTGACACATTACTTTCTGCATATCAGTGGAATTTCTCACAAAAAGGTTTAACATTTCTGTAATATTCATCAGCAGTACAGTTAATGAATTATAAGCAGTAAAAGTTGTTGAAATGTCGCTCCAGCCTACACAGGAACAGGATCTTCAGAACAGTAATGTTAGACATCATCTGCTTGGCTGCTTCACCAAGCAGCTCCACAGCAGAGAGGACTTGTACTGATGTGCTCTCTTATCAGCACTGTAGCTGCTGTCAGTGAAGCCCTTTTTGGACTATAAGTACATGTCCATACATGTCAGTGACAATAACCTGTATATGTTGCTGTCGGTTCTATAGTTACATTCAGAGAACCTGCTGTATGGACATTTTGAGATGTGTATTCCAGACAGGGAGAGGCAGGATATTGAATGAACAAATTTGGCAGTTAACAGGGGTTTTCCGTTTCACAGGAATAAACCACAATTTTTCAAAATATTTACATTTTTTTCCTGCATTAATTGCATTGTGTTTTTCCTGTATTTCTGTTTTCTGACGTCCTGCCCTGCGGCACATCATTTGCCGACCAAGTTTTGGTCAGTTTAATAATGAAATCCAAAGAACAAAGTTATGTTTGACACCAAAACCACTTTAAAAACTCAACTCATGACTGTGTGCTGCAGCATGTTAAAATGTGGTTTGTATGGCTGCCTGTGCAACTAGGAGAGCTTCTGTCTCTTAAACCCAATTCAGACCAGCACAGCGACGCAGTTTTCACCCTCACTGTCGATCTGAATGGGTAAACGTGCGTCATCCAGCCTGGTGAACAGTCGTATTTACTGTTGGGTTGGGAATTTAATGTTATCGATGTTACACAACTCCTTTAAAATTGAGTGAAAGACAGCATGATGAAGGAATAACCTGTGTCAGCAGTCTACAAATGGGTCAAAAGCTTATTGAAAACAATATATATTGACATTCATTATGTAAATAACTGGAAAAAAATACTATGAACAATGATAATAATCCTTTGAACCCATTTTGATCTAAGTCTGTCACAAAAATCAGTGGGGGGTGAAGATCTCAGTACGCCTTATACATCCACATGTACAGCTACATATATACAGTATATTCACACCATATTCTATGCACAATCCTCCATACAAACATTGCCCCACACACACACACACACACCTCCCAGCGTTGGGCCCAGCTCCTAATGCGCTAACAAGCTCCCTTTCTCCTCCCCTCGCCTCCTCTCCTCCTCCAGTCTCCCTCGGTCTCAAGTGATCGCAGGAGTCGAACACCGCTACAATGAATTGCGCTGCGGGAGAGAGAGGGAGAGGGAGAAAGAGAGAGAGAAGGCACGAACACTTCACTCTCTCCTCCCTTTTCAGCCACGCACAAGAAAATGAGTTTCTGACTCGACACAAAAGAGCCTTTTTATCCGCCCCTTCTCTCCTCTATCTTTCTCCTGTCTGCCTTTCTCTGCTCCGATTTCTCCCTTTTCTCCCTCACCAGCCTTTATCCCTCTTTCTCCCTTATAATTTTCCCTCTTTCTTTCCTTTTCTCTCTCCGAAAGAGAGATATTTTTCAGCTAATGACTTAATAAGAGGAGCCATCTGAAATTCAATTACAGTAGATTTCATAGTGATGACTGCCATTTGGAGGGAGGGATGGATGAAGGCAGAGATGTGTGAACGCACAGCAAGTCTTATTTTCTTTGACCTCTCACTGGTTTCTACTTTTTGATAGTAATAATAATTTCATGCAGCTATGCGACACAAAATGCAAATGCACAAATTGAAATTTGGAAACAAAGTTAAGCAAACTACAGGAACACAGTGAAATGATAAGAATAAAGAAAACGTGAAACGATCGAAGAACAACGAAGAATGTGCTTTCGGTCTCAAATGAATAAAACATTTTTTAGCTATAAAACAGTAAAAACGAACATAATAGGGTAAAAGTATGAAAGATGTGGAGGTGACATTGCTCAAAAATAAAGAAATTCTTTCTTTCTTTAAAGAAAATGCTGTAAAAATCCCCTCGTGCAAAAAAAGGGATGCCGTTTATGTTTTACCAGCAGCCACAGCAGTTTGCTTTGAATAAATAGAAGAAGAAGTGGGTGGGTAGATAGATAGCATGAGAAGGGATATCTGCTGCCACCTGCATACGCCCTGTATCACAAATTGAATCAACAGAAATACTGAGCATACATATTGCATATGTATACATATATACATAACGTGCAAGAAATGCAAAAAAGTCAACGCAATGACCGGTTAGCACAGAACGGATGACAAATAAATAAATAAACACAGATATTGAAGATTACCATTTAGTTCAGAAGACCGATTACAGCTTCAGCCTCCTCTTTAGAAGTAAGAGGGCCTAAATTAACAAGACCAAAGAGTGACAATATGATTGCATGCAAATTAAGCTTTTGCTTACCATCTAAATAAGTTACCATGTTGACATAACACAGTACTCTGAGGATAAAAAAGTAAATATCACAGGGTATGAGCTGGATATACATCATCTGATAACAAACAAAAGTAGTAGTGTCCACGGCATGTACACTACTCTCTGCTAACAATCCCACAATGCAATGTGTTGCATTTTATAGATGCAAAAATGACAGTTGGGCGACACTATAGCTGTCAGTAATGACGCAAAATGATAATCATACATGTCTGAAATCTCAATTTATTCAGAGAGACATTTTTGACCATTCATTTTATTATTAACACCTTTTCTTCTCCTGTGGCAACATGTCAGCGAAACAGTCCTATTGTTATTAGTTTATAGAGTTTGGTGACATCACATAATTCCCATCATAGCTCCACCCAGCTGCAACCTGGCTAGGTCTAATTAGTGAGAGTGATTGAAAACACCTGTGTGGCCTGTAAGTTTTCCTAATAGGAGGGAGATATTGTTGCTCATGTAAGAGCTTTGCATCAAGAGTGCATCCATCTCTCTCCTCGTGTTGCCTCCTCCTAGTGGGGGTGACACAGTGACATAAGGCCACAGGCAGAAGCCCACGCTGGGAGGAAGAAAGAGGGAGGGAGATATAAAAGAGGCAGCCGGAGAAAGAGTGAAGAAAAGTAGTGGTGTTCCTGTCGTTTATCTCAGCAGTGGAACCACGTTTGTGTATTCTCCTTGTTCTTTCTTTCACTTTCCCATGCCTTTGTAGACTTCTTTCTTTCCTGCAGGTGTCCTTTAACCCTTTTCACCTTCTCAGAAATTACGAAACAGTGGCAGTTTTATATGGCAGTGCATTTTCTAAAAACCTGCAGATTCTGTGTACTTTTTTTAAATTTTTTTTTTTATATTTCCCTAGATGCTGCTTCACACGACCACACAATATTAAAACACGATATAAAGATAATTATGTGTTGTTTGCAGGAGTACATAATAGTTCTTGTTCCTAATTGCATTACACCCACACATCTCTCCCCCCCTCACACACACACACACACACACACACACACACACACACACACACTCATTCACCAAAGGGGGAAGTGCGATGCAGGGGAACGGGAAGCAGGAAAAAGGAGGAAATCACATAGAGACTCGGTGTGATAGATACTGGCTTGACGCTCTGTGTGTGACTGCTGCTCTTCTCTTAGCTCTCTCCGGGAGACCGACACACACACACACACTCGCACACACATCACATCATGTTGTTACTTAAATATCCTCCTTCCCCGTCTCACCCACTGTCCTCCCGTCTCACCTCCTCTGTGACTCGCTGCAGGGTTCTCACCCTTCTTCCTCTTCACCCTTGCTATCCCCCCCTCATGTTTTTACAAGTTCTCATTCTCCCTCAGCATCTCGCTTTCTTTGCACCTCTTACCCTCCATCCCTCCCTTTCTCCCACCTTTGTTCCCCTCTGACTAGTTCCCCCTCATTTCCTTTGCCTTTGTCCGCATGATTTATGGATTAAGCAGGATTGAATAGTATTTTGGAAACAATAACTGCTATTTTTAGATCTTAAAGTCCTAAAGTTCCTCAAATCAACTATGGTTAGTTTCAGTAAAATGTTAGACAAATTGCATCATCTGTCCAAAGTTTCTTCCTCTCTGGTTTGCCAGCTTTTTCCACTCACCCCCCCCCATCTCTACCCTCCTCCTTTCTCTTTAATTCTGCCAGTGCAGTCTGTCCCTCCACTTTAAAGGAGCCATATTGTTGTTATTATCATTGTCTCTAACTGGATCAGTTACCATTAGACCTGAATCTTTCTCCTTCTGAGGCCCATAGACCAGCTCTCTAACCCAATAGAAAACCCATGGGCGCTATTACAGATGGCCAACCCATTCACAGCACACACACATATACACACACACACACACACACACACACACACACACACACACACACACACACACACACACACACACTGCTGTACAAAGTCACAGATTTCATTCTGAAGATTCATTGGCCTAATCCCATCACACACTCAAACAGGGACACACACGCACTCACATACACACTTGTGCCTGTTCACAACCACTGTTATCAAATACAGACACACACACACATATTACACACTCTGCTCTCATTGAAAATCCCCGGTTATTGGAGCTCACTGAGCAAATGGTAATACTATTGGGAGATGGGGTGTGTGTGTGTCCAAGAGACTGTAACTGCTGCATATGGCTGTCATTATGGTTGGATGTATGAGTAGGACTAAGGAAGAGAGGGTAAATGTCATTCTATCAATGAGGTTATCTCTAATATATGGACAGTTGAAGTCCTGGTTTCCATTTACTCCGCTCTCAGCTGAATCCCTGCGCCTCGCTCTTTGAATTCATCACTGAAGGCTGTAATAGCAAGTGATAAAAGGGCTTTGGTTTCCTTTTTTTTTTTTCATGGCGGCAGCATTCTCAGTAGATTCAAGTGTAAAACTAGATATATGGAGTTAACTGGCCTGTGTTGCAAACAGTGTTTTTATCTGAAAAAATGCTCTTTACTCCTTTTATTTCATAATATTTTCTTTTATTCTTGTTTTTCATCTTTTCTCCAGTTTTATATTTGCTTTATTTTACAGCGCCAAATTCAATTTCATCACAGTATGTTATTTTATTTTCTATTCTGTTACTGTTGTTTGTTTTCTGCCCTATCCTAGTGATTTTGTTCTGTTTATTTTCAGGATTTTTTTATTTTTATTTAGAGACTAAGCAACCCTACAACACTTCCAACAATTTCGTATTGCAATTGCACAAATTTGGTAGATTAACAAGAGACAGAAAAAGCAGCTTTAAGGCATTTAAGTGTGAATATCACCCCACCCATGTTTTTTTTTTTCCTGAAATATTTGGCCAATTTATTATGAAATGTGCAGCGAGACAACTGAGAGAACTTAAAATAAACTAGTGAAACTTCAGGCCTGTTTAGTAGAAGACTCACAAACATTAAAACAGTGCAAAATGTGTAAGATAATCTACTTAAATCTTACTTAAAGGGGCACTTGGGGGGATTGTGAGATACAGATTAAAAAAAGAATGACAAAAATCTGTGCAGCAGAGGTAAACATATCCTGACTTTTAGTGATGATGTCACTATGACATCATCAGGGTTATCTCAGCTTAGCTCATCATACAATTTCACAGGCTGAGAAGTACGAGCTACGACCTGTAGCTTGACCTTTATGTGTAAAATATGTGGAGTGCCCCTTTACCACCAAACAAAATGTTTGCAAGTTAGCATTTTTTGGCAGATTTTGTTGTTTGGTGTCTTATCGAGATTTTTCCAGTGCAGCTACAGTGGAGGTTAATTGGAGAAAACCATATGTTTCAGGCTATATTTTCGGCCACGTTTTCTTATTTGATAGATGTTTTTGTTGGATTTTATCACCAACTTCCAGATCTTTTCATCTCTTTGCTCCTCTCGTGTTCTGTTGGTATCTGTGTCTTTTTTCTTTTTTTTCTTTGGTTTGACCTTGACCTTTGACCTCAGCTACGAGGAGCGAGCCCGATACCTAGAAACCATCGTACAGCACCACCAGGAGCCAACCACATTTGAGGATTACGCAGCCCGAGTCTACAGTCCTGCTCCCTGCACACACCTGCCTTCTGACACAGGTAAGACGCAGCATTTTCAATCTGTGAAACATCCAGTAACCAGACAAATATTTATACCACACCAACGGTTACACCTGTCAATCAAAACCTCAGTGGCGGGCTTTGAGGGAACTGGTGACTAATGCAACTGTTAACCAGTCAAAGTGGCCAAATCTGGACACAAATGTTCCTGCTATGTTTAGTCCCTTACCACAAATCTTCAGGAGAATTTAGAATTGAATGCAAGTGACTTTAAACATACATTATAGAGAAACTAAATGTAATAATAATAACAATCAAAGACGAGAAAGCCTACACTCAGATTAGCTTGACATATTTTATCCCTTTGTTTAGGATATTCATTTTTCCTGGTTTTACTTACACAGATTAATTCTCCAATGACGTACTCTAAAGAAATGTAAGGATTTAATCCTAAGAACAAACGCAAGTTAATTGACACTCAACTATACTGCCTTTCCCCTTTTTAAGTACTAAAAGTAGTAATGTTGGATTGTAAACTACCAGCCCTCCAGCATCTCTTTCTCTGTCTTTTGAACTACAGCCACACACACACATACACACACACACTGGCAGCTCCCAGTCTGATTCGCAGTCTTGTATCCAGTGAGTCCTGTTTTCTGTCCAAAGCTGTGCTCAGCCTTCTTCTGTCTCCAGAGCATCTCTGAGGAATTAGCTGACATCTGATCAGCCGTAGAGATGCCAGGCATGCACACGGGAGTTCTATTCTAATGTACCTCATGTGTTTCCTGTTAAGTTTGTTAGACGGATACTGATCATTTTTTTGTCTGTAACATGTCTGGTTAAGTGTAATTTAAAACAGTGTACTGTCCTTTGACTCACACATAATCAAATTATTCGACATGGCAGTTATTATTTACAATAATGTAATTTTGCAGCTTCTTTATAAAGAGGTATTATATAGAAAGCATAGAGGAACACAACTGTGTGACGTAGGCCTGTGTTAGTCACCTATCAGTGTATTAATGGAACAGTTTAGAGGGAAACAGTGACGCGATGTTTTACTTTGTTTCTTTACTGGTCAAGCAGAGGTGTGGCTGTGTGTGTTTGTCTAATTATGTGTATAATTGATTACTGTTGTGTTTCTTGGCCAACTGCCCTTCATCTCAGGAGCTATTGTGTCAAAAAATATGAATAATTATACAATAGTAATCAACCTGCTTTGAGGCTGAATAACATTAAACACAACCTGAGACACTCTTCTTTTCCCCAGAATATTGTATGGTACTCAGACCCCCTGTCAGAAGTACTCTTTATTGGGTTGTCAGTGTGTTGTTCAGCCCCAAACGTCATTTCAGAGCACAGGATTAAAAAGTTAGTCAGAAAATAAGATATTATGGCTTCTCATTGCAGTACATGCACTTCTCAATTGGCCAAATATATATATATATGTCCTAACATGCGTATCATGTCCAAAGTTCCATATTTTTGACAAAATCTGGACGTATAACACTGTGCTATGAAATAAACCTTGCTCAAATGACTACAGCCCCCCCATCTCTCTCTCTCTCTACCTCTCTCTCTCTCTCTACCTCTCTCTACCTACCTCTACCTCTCTCTCTCTCTCTACCTCCACCTCTCTCTCTATACCCCCTCCCTCTCCCTATATTAACTTACAGGTTCCCCACCCTTAACAGCACAATGATCAAACATTTTTCTCTCTTTCTGTTTTCATTTTTATTTCACCTATTTTGTTCATTTATTTGATTTTTTTTCTGATTTGTTTTCTTTTCCCTTTTTTATTTTTTCATTTTATTTTTGTTTATGTATTTTGTTTTTCTTTTTATTTCGTCTTTTTCTTTTTGTCCCTCCCCCCCACTCCTTTAGATCGTAATGTCTCACTTGCCTATAGCTAAAAGGTAAGCCTGGTCACATGATTGACACGCCCCGTTCTGATTGGTTCTTCTTACTGACATTTCAGCCTAACCTACGCTCTCCTCCGATTCCTCCACCACACTGTGGTTTCTCCTCTGTGTTTTCCACAGTTTAAGCAGGTCTGCATGTGTTTGTAGTCCTATACTATTTAAAAGGAAGTGTCATTTTCAGCTCATCTGTGGGTGAAGTTTGGTATGACTCGTGATGGTTTGGTTAACAGAGTGTGTAGTAGCAGGGCATGAGATTAAGAGAGAATCTTTTTCAAAAGCTCAAAACTGAGCTCTGTTTCATTATGCAAAGTGTAATGTTAGCAAACAGTTGCATATTTACACATCTAGCAGAACAACATTCATTTGGAGTTGTTTGTGTCCACCAGATGAACGTAAGTCCAATATTCACTCTCCTTTTAGCTCTGTTTTGGTCTCCACCAACTCCTGAGGGAAACAGAGTGCTGCAGGGATGACGTATGTTTGTAGGCCAACCTGGAAGTTAGCATCGCCCTGGTTCCCTCGACAAAAAGCCAATGGGATTTTTCCATTGGATTTTGGATTATTGCAGGATATAAGATCTGTGGCAAACAAAAGCTTACTTACACGTTTTATTCAGCAAGATAATCTAAACAAATGAACACCACTTTTAAGATTTCTGAAGCATAAATGCAATCACCAGAAGTAAAAAGCAAACGTTAGGCTATAAACCAACTACACCATGGTCACATGACTTCAACGTCACCACCACTAAGCTTCTGACTTGTAATTTGGTTTTGCATGCTTTCCTCTTCTACTTAAGCCTTTGGGAAAGTTTGAGTTAGAATAGTTTGAAGAGTATAAACACATCGAGGCTGTAAAGGCGGACGAGTGAGTAGATGAGTTTCTGTTTAATGTCCCTGACAACCTCTGTAGTCTCAGTTAGCCACTTGTTAGCAACCACCTTTTTTAAGACATGTAAAAGCTTCAAAATTCAGGAGTGGGGTATTTACTGACGTATTTTATGTTGTAGAACAAAACAGGAAAATCTCTTAAGCTTGTGTTAACCACAGATCTTATTTCAGGCATCTAACCAAAAACCCATTCAGAAACCCAATGACTTTGAGACAAGGGAACCGGAAGTGCAAACATGCTAACGCATTTCCAGGTTTTAGGATTCCTGCAGCACTCTATATCTGCCTCTTTAGCTGTAGCGGTAGTCGCTAACTTAATCTGTCTACAGTTTGCTGCTAGGAAGCCAAAAGGATGAAGCTGTGTGCCATAATACCAAAAGTGAGCTGATAGAGTCTAAAATGCTCCGTAGAGCTGAGAATTCTCTGTAGGTTCATCACGAGCAACCCCTTTTACATTACACAGTCATTTGATCTTGATATTGTTGACGTAAAAATATTGATTAGTGCAGCTTTAAGCTCAGTGGCCACAGTCACCTAACAATAGCCAAAAACAATTCTTTTTTTAAGCTCTCATGTAGCACAATTTGTCATTTACATCCTCTTGAGATTTTGATTTCCTTTTCCTCATGCATGCTGACAGGCTTCAACTTTATGTTTGTCAGACGGACTCAGGAGGATTGCCTTACTGAAAGAACCATGGTTTATTTAAACCCATGTGTGACTTTTATTCTTTAGGCACTAAATCTGCTTCATACCAAACTACACTCAGTGGCATGATGAAAGTGAGACATCCTTTTTGTAACAGTGTGAGATTTCTGCTCTCCTGTCTGCTCGCTCACTCAGTAATTTTCCTGTTTGTTCTGTTAACCTGCGCTGTCACACTGACCTGGTGAAACTTTACCTCTAACCTTTTGTATGCTCCTCTCTTCCTGGTTCTGATATGATGTAGTACTGTGCGCACACACACACACACTGACACATACTTTAAAATGGGTAAGCATTTCTAATACAGGTCCACACACATGCACATTTTGTCTGAATGTATAATGTTAGAGCTGTTTCATTGTTACATTTGAAATCAGTAACTTAGTGGTGGGAATAAGCCGAAAATAATGTAGTTCAGATGTTCTCTGTGTCATCATACATGTGTACATGTTGTGTACAGTGTAACGTGTTCTCAGTCTGTTTGTGTCTGTTATGTCTTTCCATTGTGTCTGTTTAATGTATTGGACTGTTTTTCTCCTTACATGTGTGGCAACTTTGTTTTTATTCATTTTTTCTATTTTTTTCTTTTCTCTGACCATCCCTCCTTCACTCTCCTCAACTGCTCCTTTGTTTTCCCCTCTTTTTATACCTTCTCTTTTCTCCCCTTTCTCTCTCTTTCCTGTTGGTTTTCTTTCCCTCCCTTTCCCTATATTTTATTTCTCCTCCTTTATGGTGTTTCATCCTTTCCTGTATCCTCCTTCCCTCCATCTTCTCGCCTCTTTTTGGCCCTCTTTTCCTTTCTTACCTCTCCTCTCCTTTCCTTTCTTTTCCTCTCCTCTCATCTCCTCTGTTTTCTTTTCATTTCCTTTCTTTTCCTCTCCTTTCCTTTCCTTTTTTCCCTCTCCTCTCTTTTCCTCTCTTCTCCTCTCCTCCCCTCCCCTCTCCTCTCCTTTCCTTTCCTTTCCTTTCTTTTCCTCTCCTCTCTTTTCCTCCTCCCATCCCCTTTCCTTTCTTTTCCTTTTCTTTCCTTTCCTTTCCCTTCCTCTTTTCCTCTTCCTCTTCTTTCTCTTCTCTCCTCTTCCCCCCTCCCTTCCTCTCCTCTCTTCTCCTTTCCTTTCCTCTCCTCTCCTCTCCTCTCCTCTCCTCTCTAGAGGAGCATAGTGCTATGTATTTGATGGTTCCTAAACCACTAGACAGCTTTAACCTGCTCAGGGTGAAGGGGAAGGGTCTGACGCAGAAGGTCCTTCATGCTAGCTGTGAATGGTATGCTTTATAGATAGAAACTCAGTTAAGGTCCTCTTCCTGATGTACTTAAATATCATCTTTAGACCTAATGGCCACAGTTTTACTTTTTCTAGTCTAGTTTCCCAGCAGCCACTGTAGAATGTTTTCCATTTTTCCATTTTAAAAAAGTCTAATAAGATAAAAATGCATTTACTTCGCCTGCTGAAGTTGTGATATAGCTCTGGACTAATTTGTAGGTAATATAACGGTAAAGTCAGATCCATGTCAGTAATAAAAGATCTGTGCTGTCACCCTATCCTTTAAATTATGTTTAACCTGATAATGTGACACCATAGTGCTCAATATCAAGAGTGTTTTAGTCAGTACTGTTTGGGCAATTAAAGTCAGTATTTTGACAGACGTTCTAGCAGTGTGCTGTTTCAAAAATCAGATCTCTTACCTTCCAATCCAGTAAGGATCATCACTTCTACAGTATCTCATAACTCGCTGCTCATCCACTCATTTACTGAACAGAGACCGGCAGCAGCCAAAGAGAGCTGAGCTCCATAAGAGAAGCAGCTGACATTGAAAGTGTAGATAAAGAGCAGTTTGTGTATAACATTAGCACTTTGCTTTTGTGCTATCACTAAATTCAAATAGTTGTCAAACACGTGTTGCCTCTACAGCAAATGTATTGAGCAAAAGGCAGGTGTTAAACATTTGATGTCAAGACAAGTTTATTTATATCGCTTTTAATAAGGGCCTCACAGGGGAAAAGTCTTACAACACAACATGCGGTCTGCTTTTTCAGACTTTTTTTTGTGTAGTGTTTCTCCAGCATATGAGTAAATAGAGTAGAAGGGTCAGTTAAACAAAGTGTGGTTTTATTATTAAGTCTCACTTCCTCTTGGTATTTCTAGGACCTGAGCTAGTGTTTTAGGGAACTAGAAGGAACCCAGTATAGAATAAAAATTGAGAAAATAGAGCTTGTATGTTGTCTGTCTTTCTAGCTGTCTGTCTGTTGTCCTGTCTGTGTGTGTGTGTTTGTTGTGCAGTCTGGCTCACTAGAACATCATGGGATGTGATGTAATTTTCTTGTTGTTCCTTCATCCTTTTCTGCTCTTATTTACCTCCTCCCTCCTCTCCTTTATCCCTGCCTCCCTGATCCATCCACCCTCCTCACCCTCCCCCCTGTCCCCTCCCCTCCTCCTCCTCCTCAGGCTCCTGCCTAGAGATTCTTCGGGGAGAAAGTCCGGCTCCTGGGGAGGCCGGGAGCGACTCGGCGTCCCCCATGTCTCCTCGGACTAGCAAGAGCCGCATGTCCATGAAGCTGCGGCGCTCCTCTGGATCGGCCAATAAGACTTAAGCTCTCTCTAGACTACATGGCCTAGTCCGAACCTCATGTCACTTCATGTCTGATCAAGCAGTCAGACTCAAAGTCCTCGGAACATGTTTCTCCAGAGGAAATTTGGTCTGCAATTGTACTTAAAAGTACAAGAAATCAAACATTAAAATCAACTGTTGTGGGGAAATTCACATAGGTATTAATTTGCAACAGGAAAAATGATGGGTGGTGTTCTCAGGAATGGGAGTAACCATCAGGGGTGTCAATAGAATTTCATCCCATCCCCCCCAGCATGCTGCCGTTCTGATCAGACACTGGCCTTTTATGTACAGAACGCTTTGTGGCACAGTTGTACTCTCGAAAACACATGTAATAGTATTCTGTGGACTATATTATACTGTAACTTTATTTTGAAACCGCTCACAGCTACTGAATATATCCTTAGCTTTGCTCTCAAACAACAAAAACAAAACAGAAACCAGCTGAACCAGTGCTACAGCATGCTGATCTTTGCCACAATAGAAACAGTGCAGTATTAGTTAATAATAATCTGTGCCATGTTAGAAAGCCAGGACCGCAAAAAGCTTAAGTGTGCCACATTTCAATACAATACACTGTTGTTTCTGGAGAGCATCAGTGAGTTCAAACTGCAGAACAAAGAGAAACTAAAGCAGAGGCTCTTCAGTCGCTGTGTGCGTTGTTGAACATTGCTTTGGGGAATCTGTATATTTGTACTATAGTCAGTCCGTGTGTGTGTACAGACAGAAACATGAGTTTTGATATAAAAAGAATGAATCCAGAGTGAGTGCACTTATAGTGTTGCATGGAGAAAGCAAGCTAAAAGTCTATTTTTGTTCTCAGTACAGCATTAGGCCTATGACAATAAGGGCGGGGGTCGGTTTCTATTCAGTCCTCATATAATGTAAATAGAAAGTCATTCATTTGCTAACAGTTAACAAAAATGTTGTGGATGTGGCAACGCTCTGTAGCCAAAAATGTTGTCTATGTTTAAATCCCCTCCTTGAACTTATGGGGCTGAAAGCTGACCCTGTGAGTGAAGTGATGTGAGAAACAGTGTTGGGGTAATGATGGAGGGATTATTTGTCTTTCATAAAGGAGAGAAAAGCGCTTTCTAGAACATAAACAAGACACACTGATCAAAGAGGAAGCACTCGTTACATAAAGTTTAGTTTGGACTGTTTTTTGTTTGCTCATGCTGTAAAATGTGGACAAGCACTGATGTTCATTGCATTTATTTTCCTTCTTTTTTGTTCATTGTTTTTGTTATGTTTTGACCCGAACAAGAATGTTGCTGTATTTTTAAGTTCAGTGTCACTCCGTCATCTGATGCAATGGAACCACAGCTTTACTTTCTTTGTTCCTTTGACTATATATTCTGTATATCTATATATGTTTGAGTATAAATATATATATATATATATAGTAGATATATGAATATCTATAAGAATATGTACAGTGTGAGGAGGCTTGTTGTGTATATACTGTTATATGAGAATAGCTGCCAAAGCCAAACTGTGGTTTAACCTCAGACCGCATATCCGCTTAAAATGTGTTGACACTACAAGATAACCAGTTTGCACTTTTGAATTTAAAGGTAATTTCATTTTAGCTCAAATACTCTCCATTACTGTTGATATACGTAACCTTGGTAGCACAGCCAGATTGGGGAAATTCAAGGAAAATAACAGAAGTTTTAGGCCATCATTTTCCTTGTTCTTTCTTGTTTGAAATATTGCTAAATGAGGCCCAGTGTCTATTGAAGCAGGTTTAGTTGTGGACTGTTAAGGTAATTCATTTTCACCACCTTAGTGGGGGCAGTAAGGAGAAAAAGCAAAGTGTACAAAAGAGGGACACTGTAGATCCAAGGCCAAAGAGGGGGAGAAAGGAAGGGGATGTCAATTTATCATCACTTGGATATGAACGGTTTTGTGCTTTTTTTTGTTTTGTTTTTTTACTCCGCTCTTATTTTTAGACTCATCCCCAGTTCCAGTTCTGGATGGAGGGGATCCGCATATAATCACAATCCAGAAACATTGAACACTACCACAGATGATTTTCATGTATTTAACATCCTCATTTCAGCACTCCATCAGTTCAGCTCAACTCATATAAAACTGACAAGGTTTCAAATGAGCTTACGTCGTTTAACTACGTGCAGGTTTTTCTTTATAAATGTCACAGCTGTGGTTTCCCAACGTTCTTCCATTTATTTTACATGATGGTTTGTTTTTCCATGGCCTGATCCCTGCTAAAGGAAACATATATGAAAGATCTGTATTTTAACATATAGACCTGAGATTACGGTTATGCATTATGCTTCACTACTTGAAGTGTATTCACAGCTGTATTTTGTGTTACTGTTAAATGGTTTCTTTTTTATTTCAGCCATAGATGCTCTGTAGAGAGGAAAGGGATTGTAAAACATTTTTTTTTAATTTTGACCCATCCACAGGGTTAAAATTGTTAACTTTTAAAAATGTGTCATTGTAAAATTAGGTCAAATTCATGTTGTGTGTGAATAATTGAAGTCAGCTGAGATTTATCACTTTAAATTATTGCTGTTACGATTATTATTATTGCTGAGGTTGATGCACCATTGATTGGTTGAGGCTCTAGTAGCCCTGCTGCACTCTGGGACTGATCTGTACATGCTGTATATAGACTACAGCTCACCTGCCAGTCACCAAATGTGTCTCAGTTTGCTTTGACAACCTGAACCTGTTCAGGTTACACCCCAGGCTCTGTCCCAGTACCTAAACCACACAGCAACGTCCTGCATTCACGGACTCCACATGATTTCTGGAGTCATGATGCTGCCTTTGTGTCGCATGGAAAATACAGGAAATTTCATACTTCACATTTGTTTTACAGATTTAAAATACTCCAGAGGATTTCAGTGTTTGGCAATGAACTAAAAATGATCTGCCCACTCAACTGAACTCAGATGTATGACTCCATGAGTGCATGTTTAAGTTAAAAAAAAAACCTGATTAGCAGCAACCAAAATGTATAGAAAACTTTAGCCAACGCCTTTCAGCATTATAACAAATTCATATCAGCTACCATGAGGACTGTCTGTCTGGAGGATTGTGAGTCAGATTGTTTAGGTAGAAATATTTTGCAGCCTTTTTAACCCAAATTTATTGTCTAAATTTGTTGTCTAAATAGGGGGTCAGACTCCCCTTTCTTCTGCAGCCATATCAACCGCAGAAATGTCCCACTTAAATAAAAATTTGGAGCCTGCTCTGTGTCGATGGTTGCCCTGAGCGTGAGGGCTGTGATGGATACGGGTTCAGCTGTAGTCCAGATGTTAAATTGGGACAAAGCTGTAACTACTGACTGTACATACTGCATGACACCAGTTCAGTACTAACTGCATGTGTTGATCATGTAACAGCTGTATCACAACACACACACATACGCTCGCTCACACACACTCCTCAAACTATGTTACTGTCAGACCTGTAGTATGTAAACGTGTATTGTCTCTTTTGGACACACAGGGAGAGCGCCATCATGTGCGATGATGGAATTTGACAATAAATGATTCGTACCACTGACTCCCAGACCAATTCATGTATTGTGTGTGTGTGTGTGTGTGTGTGTGTGTGTGTGTGTGTGTGTGTGTACAAACCACACTAATAAGTTGACAGGGCAGGACCCCTCATTGTTCATACTGTATTAACATTTATTGACAATAATTTAGAATAAATTTCACATTTAACTTCAAACATATCAAAATAGTACTGTATAGGCTTCATAGAACCACAATTACATTTTTAGCATCATGAAGGCATTTATTAATATTTCAACTAATTTATAATCAATAAAGACAAAAGACATTTTTTTTACTAGCAGTACTAACATTAAATGTTCCATTTCTGTATGAAAATATTTTATAGCTGAGAGGTTTACTGGCACATTTACTATAAAAGGCATATTATGGTCTGTGTGATTATTTTCTTTTTGTTTCATTGTTTTTCCTTTATTGTTCACTGTACATGAAATAGAGTTAGAACATTGATTCTGTCTCCAGTTCTTGGGGTAAGAAAGGTCACTTTCTAAATGTAATTACAGGTCACTACATATTCCACCAGTAAGTAATATAACACACGGGACTCCTCCTGAGCTTCAGTAGAATCTGATTACTTTGCCACAGAAATGTGTTGACCGTGAGTTTAAATGTCTGCCACATGTAGAGAGAACTGTCAGTCAATTGTTGCTTCAGTATATGTAAAATGATTTCCTCTCACTCTAATTAGTCATAATCAAAATGCCCTTTCTCTCAAACTTCAGTCTCCCATTCTCTTCACTAACAGCTGAGTTGCTTTGTTTTAATATCAAATCATTTACAGTGCTGGGTGTAATATGAGATGCAAGAGAAGGCATCCTCTGTGCCAGTACAGATAAGGACATATATTCTCTATATGACAATAGAAATGTAGAAACAATGTCTGACTTATGGTTGTATTACTGACTGTATCCCTTGTAACCACAAATTAATGTTAAAAAGAAATAATATGTTCTCCTCTAAGGATTTCAACAACAGAAATAGCCCTTTTGAATAAGGGTCACTTTAATTTGCCTCTCTGTCTAACATAATGATCCTGCTGTTAGTTTATTAAATTGATTAAGGGAACATCTTAGATCTTTCACCTGTCCAATAAATGAAAATGACCCTTTGTTTCCTCAAAGAAGGAAGCAAGATAGTTTCGCTCATTATGGTATGTACTACAGTCCTGCTTGTTATAAAGGTTGAACTAGTTGTGGAAAGTCCATTTGTGTTTGCGGATATGGTTTCAGTACCCGGGCTTGTGGTTTATTTGCACAAGTTTCAGTAGGTCGTTGGTTTAGTTTCAGCACCATGGACAGTTCCAGTTTAACTGACAGCGTTATATTTAAGTGTCTGGCGAAGTTTGTTTACATTTGCTTTTGGTTTGTCGTATCAGTTTCATGACCACGGACAACGTTTGCATCGTTCTGGTGTCAGTATATCATACTTGGACCTTTGTGAAACAATTTAGAAGTCAAGATGCTTACTGACCTTTAAAGAAAAGGCACAGTGAGTCGACCGTAATCCCTATTCTGTTACACACAGTGATAAACTTTTTGCTTTTTGACCACAACTAAACAAACAAGCCTCAGTCCGAATTTACAATAGAACTATGGCTGAAATAAATTTATACTTCAATGTGAATGAAAACAACTAATAGCCACGGTTAATAGGCTCCCCGTAATGTCAGTCAATGACTGGTCATTTTTCCATATAATTGGTTAGATTGTTTGAGTGTATATCTCGCGCGTTTTATGGTCGCACGGTCATCTGCAGCAGCATCACCTGCCGGTTCTCGGTGGGATGAGACTTGTTGATGTGTCTCGCGAGCCCTGGGGAGCTGAAGAATGTGGACGGACAGTGCTTGCACGTGAAGATCTGCTGCTGGTCGCATTCCCCGGTTCCGCTCTCTTCTACTTGCGTGTGGAATGCGTCTGGTCTGAGTCCTCCTCCCAATGCTCCCGCCAGTAGCTCGTCCCTCATCGCGTGCCACAGACGGTGCTTGTCTCTGATTTCAAGCGACGGGAAGCGCGCGCCGCACAGGTGACACAGGAACACCTGGCTCTGTCCGCCACTGGTCTCGCGCGCCTGGCCATAAGCTGATTGGGGCGAAGACGCTCGCGCTGTCATCTCGTGCGCGGCCAGGTGTTTCCTCAGGTAAGCCTGTCGGCGGAATTTCTTCCCACAGTACCGGCACTCGTACACTTCTTCCTCCGGTAACGACTGGACAAACGGTAAAGGAGGATGCGGGAGTGACGGCGGCTGCTGCTGCGGCAGGTCCGCACGCTCGTCTGGGTTGCCATTTAGTAGAAGGAGGCTCGAGGGTGGACTGTCTGCCGCTCTCACCTGCTGCTGCAGGTCCAGACAGCTTTCAACCGGGTTCCGGTAATGAAGCGAGGAATCATAGTGAGGAGGCGCGAGGCTGTCGCTGTCGGGGCTGTCCCGAGACCGACCGTGGAGCAGCAGCAGGGATGGCTCGCGCCTGATGCGGGAACTGTCCTGCGCTCCGTGGTGCTGATTAGTATTTATGCGCAGCAGCTCGTTCTCTTTGCCCTCCATCTCTACCGGCTGCCTCTCGTGCGGAATGAGCCCTCGTGCCTCTTTTAACGGTTGGCTCTTGTTTGTCAGAGTCTCTCCTCCTTGGTTGTTTACCGGACGAGGTTTGTGCCAACGGCGGTGTGAGGCCAAATTGGCGGGACAGCTGAAGACTTTGTCGCACTCGGGACACCGGTACTCCACGCGCACTATGCGGGAGCACTTGTGCTGCGCGAGGGAGAAAGGGTCGGGGTACTCCTCTTTACAAAGTTGGCAGATGAACTCTCCCAGCGGCTGATTCCCGGTGGGAGCAGACGACTTCTCCCGCTGTCTCCTCAGCTCGGGACTCTCCTTCTTGATCCGCAGACCCAAAACCGGCGAGGTCGTGACCTCATCCTCGAAGTTAAGTTTCCGGTTCACTTTGGGTTTCTTTGTGGGGTTGCCCACAGACTGTTTGTTGTGTCTGCTGCTGTTCAAGCGTTGATCCGGTTCAAGGAACGAGCGTTTTCTTGCTGCGTGATGCTGCTCCTGGTTCATCAGTGTCAGTGGCGGGAACAAGTGCACATGACTCATATTCGGGTCATATTTGTCACTGTGACCGTAGGACGGTGCGCGGCGGCTGCTGCTCGCGAGGAGCCTCTCGATAGAAGCGGACACCGAGGTCGGTGTGGAGCTCACCAGGAACGGCAGCTCCGGTAGCTCCGCCGCTAACTCCGACACTGGGGATGATGTCAGGCACCTGCCGGGGAACATCGGCTGCTTCTGTCCATCCTTGTGCTGCTCCAGCAGTCTCGTGCCGACCGGTTTAACGGGGCTGCAAGACTCCTTTAATGTCAAGTCGCGTGGAGGAGGAGGTGGGAAGAAGCAGGAGAAATCACTATCAGGAGTCAAAACGTCCACCTCGCTCAACTGCTCCTCGGTCTCCGGTAACTGCGCGCGTCGGTCCGCCTCCGCCTCCAGCGCGGACTCCACGTGCGGGCTCCACGCCTCTCTAACACCGGCGGAGTCCTCGCGGGACACCGGGAGCATTCCATCCGGCCGTCCAAACGGGAAAACATTCAACCCCTCGTTCTCCTTCACTGCCTCCGGTTTTGTCACTTCAGAGTTATCACTGTTGTTCCTGTCACCGTCATATGTTACAGGTTTGTTATTACTGTTATTTCGTGACCGGTATGATGCCGAACACCGCCGGTTCCTCTTCACCAAGAATCCTCGAGGCATGGTGATGATGATGCTCGGCGCGTGGCACCACAAGGCGGAAAGAACGACAACTCTTGTCTCGAGCCCACTTTCAAGTAGAGCTTTGAAGTGGCGAAGAGAGAGAGGGAGAGGCGCGCGCAGGTGTGATGAGAGCACGAGAGAGATACAGAGAAACAACAGTATCCGTGGTGCGCGTGTTAGTTTTTATCCACTCTCTTTCTCTCACGCGTGCGCGCGCAAACACACACTTGAACAACGGGTTTTCGCCCAGGGCCAGTACCCCCAAAATTATAAGCCTATTAGTCATTAGTAATTATTTAATTTTTGAAATTAAATATCAGACAAACATAGTCCTACCTACATTTCGAGGACAAAGTGGAACAATAACTAGGCCTAATGATTGAAAACGTTATTTAGTCACAGTGATGAATTTCTAACGGAGACTCGGTCGAGTTTAACTCCCAACATGACTTCAAAATTATATAAGCTATTTCTACAAGATGAAATGTGCATTCACTTTTAAATGTTGAGTCTGAAATTATGAGGTCCAATGAGACTTTTCTAGACAAATTTTGAGCTATCAACCCACATGTATCAACATGAATAGTGTATGCTTATTAACCTTTGGAGTTGAATACCCTAGAATAATCAGTTGGTGCTTCATAGGACATACATAAAATACATTTTATGTAAGTTTATACTTATATGTGACCTTTGTCATTCTATGACATTGTTTAACTATACTAGCTGCAAGTCTATAGTTTTTAATAAATATAAATATTTTCCATAAGGAAATAAGTGGGTTCACATCTGTCATTTCAGAGGTAAACATGAAATCAAGGACACACCTTTGTGTTACATTAAAACAAAGTATTATTATTATTCACAACAATTCGTCTCATTCAATAGTCAGTAGAATTAGGTTTTAGTGCAATTTAGTAGTCGTGTAATTTTTATCAGCCATTTTGCTTGCTGGGCTGTGAAATAACATATTGCTGATGTTCCTATGAGCCTCTGCTACTGATCCTTTCCTCTTATTTCTAGAAGCCTGTCACTTGTTATCGGTGAACATGCAAATGTAGCCTACAGTATATATTTTCAAGAAAACCTGATCAGATTTGTGTGTTGGAGTCATTGTAATTAGAAAACAGCACCCGTGGGGACTCAGATACAGATCATATCTTTTTAAGACTACTAATGACCATTTCTGTCCTGCTGAAGTGTCTGATTATCAGTGTCTTTGTTGTTGTTGGTGGGAATACCTTGGGCATAGCTCTCCCTCTGCGTGTGTGTGTGTGTTTGCATGTGCGTGTGCTCGTGCACGTATACGTGGCGTTATCTCCCCAACAGAACAGAATGGCAGCGCAGTAAAAGAGTAAAGGATAGAGGGGGAGATGGTGATCTTGTGTGTGTGTGTGTAGGGACTATTCACACCCCGTCCTCCCACTAGAAGCTGCTCTGGCTGATAAGAGATCGGAGGGAGATTCATCCATCCATCCATCCTCTTCCCCCGGGCTAGGCCGGCCCCTCCGCTCGGGCCAGGCGCTCTAGCTCGGCCAGTGGGCTTAGGCCAGCCGGCGTCGCTCCCTGGAAATCAATCAAAGCGGATGAGCGTGAGAACGAGCTTGAGGGTCGGGCTGCTGGCTTTACGAGGGCCGCCTGGGGAAAAGAAATAAGAATAGAAAGGAGATGGGTGGTGGAGAATCCAACACTAAAACTAGGCTAATTAAGCACCGAGCTTGTTGGATCTTTAGTTTGGTAGTTTTTCAATCGTAACTGTCTGCTAATGTCTCCCACAGAGAGGAAACCTTGACCCAGGTTCAGCCTTCATTGACTGAAACAGTAAACATATCAGTGACTGAGGCTTCTGCTTTTGCTGCCTCATTCAGTTCATTTAATTCATTTCACCCTACATTCTATTGTGTGGAAGCCCATTTCTGTCAGAAAAAAAGATAAAATGTTAAGAAAATGTTAAAACTCAAAAAGTCAAAATATTGAGAAACTAATTCAAAATTGTGACTTTTCTTTCTTATCTCATAATTTTCACTTGCTCTGCTGTAATTTTCACCTAAAAAGACAAAATTGTGATTTATTTCTCACAAATGTTACATTCTATAACTTTACTTGGCAGATGTGTACTTCCATATAATGACGATACCATGTTAAACAGTTATATGGCACTCTTCCTCCATGTGTCTCTAATATACAATGAAACACAAAATATTCTGTTGCAGTATCCTAGCTACACTATTTTCTATTTACTACATTAAATAGACGTGTAAAAAGTGCACTTCAGCCTAAAAAATAATTATTATTAATAATTAGTAATTAGTGAATAATGTCATAAATTATTTTTAGTTCACATTGTTGGTTTCCTGCCTATTGGCAGTCAGTTATAGGTCATAGTTTACCCTCCTTTTATTTTCCCACTACACTGCAGATTTGCTGTTCAATAAATGTTTGACACATTTGCAAAATTCCAGTTTGACATGATGGTGATGTTTCATCTGTTATTTACAGAATGAGATCATCCATACATCTATGTACACATCATTTGGTAATATTCTTAAACAATTTTGAAACAAATTACAATCGATACACTGTAAAATGTGTTGGGTTTTTTGGCACATTTACTGTGAATTGATAAGTAAGACAAAAGAGTGGGCTGGTACACAGAGCTCTACCACAAGGTTAAAACAATGAAACCCCTTATTCAAGGAAGAAATTGGAAGGCTGATGGAAGGAAGGACAGAATAGAGCAGGCAGCTTTCAGTAGTTTAAAAACAGGCAAAATGTTCTCAATCAATGTCCCCTAAAAATATGGATCCACAGACAGTCTGAGGAGGCTGTTGGCTGGAGGACATGAAATGTCTGTCTGTCTGTTTGTCTGTGTGTGTGTGTGTGTGTGTCTTTAGTTTGCATCGCATCAGTGGGCAGTGAGGTGGATAATCCTCCAGACTGCTGAAAATGACTCTATTGATCTGTGCTTCTGAGTCACAAGCCTTTAAGTACTGCAGTATTATACAGCTGAGCTGTCTGTCTGTGTTTACATGGAGTTTACATCTTAACTAGGACTTAACCAGGATGGGAACTGTGTTCAATTGTGCATGTCTGCATCTGTGTGTGTGCAGAGCCAAATGTCTGATAACCAATGAAAAAATTAGGAAACCAGAAAAATTGTCTGGTAGTTTAGTTTTAGGACTCAAGACTGTGGTTAAATATAACATTAGAAAGAGGTTTTATTTAGTGTTGAGAATACTAGGTTTTTATGTAGCCATGGGAGCATCTTCATAATTACAGTAATACATTATTTGTCTTTTCCACCATGTGGCCTGGAAGTAATTTTCTTGATTAAATGAACTTATTCATTGATAAAATTCTTTATGTCTTAACTTTAAGACAAGTTGACATTCAATAAGACAAATAAAGAACTAACAGAAGAGACAGACTGACATCAGAAAGCTTCTCTCTGTCTACATACACATTTCATCTAAGTCTTGTTGCTATAATGAACTCAAACAACGTATGAAACTCTCCAAAGTCAACCACTGTAAAAAGAATGGGACGTTTTCATTGGCTTATTGATCAAATCAGCTCTTAAGTGATGAGAAAATACACATCGAAATCATCCATGAATCCCTGCCAATTCATTGGTCCTGTGCTCCATGCTCAGACTTTATTATCATTGTAAGAGTGACAAGGCCCCAAGATAACTCATTAGTGTATGAACTCTGCTGTGTGACAGTAGATGACTGTCATATCTTAATAAAGTGGTCATCTGTCGCCATCTAGTGGTACAGATTCCTAGGATCATCAGCAGCAGATAGACTTCAGCTAACAGGGATAAGTCCTAAGTGTGTAATGGATGAAATCATAACAGATACGTAATGAGCGTGCATGTCAACGGTTCCATCTCCAGGACAATTGAGCAAACTCCATCCACTGATGAAGACCTGGTGATATGGCTGAAACCTCTGAAAAAAGGCAGTAAGTGAACCTTGAGTTGAGATTGGTTTTGTGATTGATGATTCACGTTTAAATTCCAATGGAAACCAACCTCCACCCCGCTGAAGTGTCCTTGAGCAAGACAACTGATCTCTTGATTAATCCTTATCAGCTGCTCCTCCTGACTGACACTGACCTCTGACCTCCCTGTGGGGGTTATTTTACTTATTAAATGACGCTGATGATCTGTATTTAAACAGCAGCCCTCTTACTCCCCATGCTGACAGAGATCTCTTCTGCAGAGAAAACAAGCTGCCTTCACTGACTAATTCTTCTAATTCTTCCTTTCTGACCCACCCTGGTGCTGTCATTCTCCCTGACGGTGTTACCCCTGTGCACCCAGTGGGAAGCTCAGTCACATCAGGTGAGATCAACTTTCCCCTGTCGGCACGTTAGGATCCTCGTTTGGATTTGATCTCCAGGAAAGAAACATTTGATTCTGGTTGCCTGGTGCCTAATGTAGTGCTGTGCAGGATCATCACAAGTGCTGTAACACAGGAGGGATGAAAAACAATCAGCTTTAACAAAAGGGAAGTCTGTACTGCTGACTGCATAAACCCCCACCACTCATTAAAGCAGACTCAGCAAAATTCAGTAACATCAACAAATGAGTTAACGACACTACTGCAAAGTAATAAGAGCTCAGTTCAGCAGTGTCTAATGATTTGCAGTTTGTATCTCTAGCAAGTTGCTAAAATATTTAACTGCATTGTTGCAAATTTGAAGCTGCAACTGTTGGAACATATTTTTCAAACCTTGCCGGCCTCTTGCTCAACATTTATCCCAGTATCCTCATCTTTTGTGATATTGAATGTTGCAATGTGCAGAACAAACACCATATAACATGTTAAATGTACTCTTATTTTATGTCTTTATGCCAGATTATAAGCAGTGGTGGAAGAAGTATTCAGATATTTTACTTAAGTATATTCAGCAGTACTACAATGTAAAAATACTCTTTCACAAGTACAATTCTGCATTCAAAATTAAAAGTATTAACAGCAAAATGAAAGTAAAGTATCAAAAGATACGCTCTTGTCAGTGCTAAAGTATTGTATATTAGAATATTGCCTTACTATTACTAATCAGCTAATGTGTAAGCAGTATTTTCATATTGTAGGTGGTGGAGGTGTTGGGTAGTTTCGTCTGTATATCATATTTTATAAATTGATCATAGGTTTTGGATGTAAAACCTGAATCTGCAAAGTAACCTGTACCTATCACTGTCACTAAATGTAGTGGAGTAAAAAGTACAATACTCCCATCTGAAATGTAGTTAAGTATAAATATCAAGTATAGCATAAAAAGGAAATCAAGTAAAAGTACCTTAAAAAGTACAATGCTTGAGTAAATGTACTTAGTTACATTCCACCACTGATTATAACAACCAACCCACTAATCTTAAAATATATTTCAAATCTATTAATATGATCTGAAAGACACACAGGAGGCTGGCTAATACTTTGATGTGTATTTTGCTTTTAGATCATCTCTGACTAGAATGGATTTTGACCACAGCTCTGCACAATTGTCAATCAAAGTTCCTGTTCAAGATGTGACTGACTGAAACAACAGCAAACATTTACAGCACATGACTGTAAAATCCTCCAGTAAATACAGCGGAAAGCCTGCCAGAGAAGAAGTCAGTCTGCAGTCTGGTACAGGAAGCAGGAAATGGAGAAAAAGGGGAAGCAGGTAAAGAAGCAGGTGAAAACAGTGAAACCCCGCAGTGTTTCAGAGTTCATGGGGCGGTTTCATGTCATGCTTTCGGTCTCCTTAACACAGTCATTTGTACAGAATGTGATTTGATGAGTCATTGTTTGACCCTTTACCTGAATGTATTTTATTGTGTGTGTGTGTGTGTGTGTGTGTGTGGCTGATTGAGTGATTCATGATGACTCACTCTGTCACATGTTTGCTCATGTCCAGAATGCTCAGGGATTCCCACTGACACACATGCAAGCGTGCACAGATACTGTACAAGCAGGTGGGCATACATTCATATATTTATCTAGAGGGTACTCAATAGAAATACTGCAGCTCACATAGGGAAGCTTTACACATCTTCACGCTCAGTGATAACACAAAGACTTTCATTTTAAAATGCTGGAAATTTATTTGGGTCCAATATCCCACATTCATCATACATATGAAAAACACATGTATTCTTTTAATAACCATTTAGTATGGTTATTATTATATAAAAATATTGATACCTGGTTGTTTTAAAAGAACCCATGATATGGTTTGAAATTTCAACTGGTAAATATTGTATATATAAATACTATAGTTTTTTAAAATTTCATATACCAAGTGAAACTATTTCAGCCTCTAGTGCTAAGTTGGATCTGGTTTAAAGAAACCATGTGCTAAGTAGCATTGTCTGTGCCAAACTAGACATTAGGTGTTAGCCTATTATGCCAATGTTATTTTACGTGTGTGCGTTGTTCCAGTAAAAGCTAAAATAAATAAATACTTCAAAAACACAAGTACTATTCACACACAATGCTAATCACAAAAAGCACACACACATGCATGCTTACACTTACTGTGTGTCACATCAGCATGAAGTCAGCATAATCCATTATCATTATGTCCATTATCAATCCATTACAAATGTACACAGAATAGTTTTACAATCAGATCTGCTGGGAAAAGTACTGTAGCTAGTTAAACAATGTATTAAACTAATTGTGGTTTTGGAGAAGAGGGATTTACCTGAATATCAATGAACTCTCATAAAGAGAGAGCTTATCATAGACTTGATAACACCATCTCAGTTTCTGTTCCCCATGTTTTCCAGTTAGAGCACGCTCCAACCATTAACAGGTGATCTGGGCAGGTGTTGGTAACATTTTTAAGGCCAGCTTGGAGACACCCCAGAAAAACACTGATTACACACAAAAAAGATCCAGGACTTTTTCTCACTTTTGCAAGCGCAGTTACTTCCTTCTAGGAAGGGCTGCTAGTAAAAAGGTTTAGATATCTATTCAGCATATTAGAATTTTTGTTTCTGTACTGTTTTAAGCATCACTTGTTTCAGACTTTCGTGTCAGTTACCGTAATGATGCCGAGTTGCGCTGGTTTCATCTGACTGGTTTCTGGCCAAAATGATTCAGTTCTACTGACTCCAATCATATCTGCATTTTGACAGAAAAAGATGCCCAGTACTTCGTGTCAATGTCCAACACTGTTAATCCACATACTTTAGATTGGTTTGATTCATTGTCAGGGCCTTTGTCAAATGCTGTTTGTTTGTATTGTCTACCATCCAGAAAAGTAGACATAACATAAAAAGAAACTCTAAAAAGGTTCAAAATGTAAAAACAGAGTGACTGATTCTATTATTTCACAAATGGAAAGTTGAATAAGGTACACTGGTGTAGAGATTTGGCAAACATTTCTAATATACTTGAAATATTAAATTCCCTTTCTGTCTAAATACATGAAGCTTTGTGCAAATGTGTGTAACTGCTTTGTTTTCCCCTTCGTCTCTAGGTCTTCCAGCCTGCTGTGTGCATTCCTTTCCTCCATTCATCTGCCTTATTCTGGTTCAAACAGAGGTCTTGTTTTCACTGTGCCGTCAAAGATGATTGTGATCAGCAGGCTAGGTACATAATATATATTTAGAATGAACTGTGGGTGTGAATGCGGCTTGTGTGGCCCGTTGTCCTCTCTACAATCTTTCCATTCTTGCTTCAGAAACTGACATACAGAAGCAGAATGCAATGTAAAACTGAGAATTGAAATTGTTGCACAGTAAATTACTATTAATTCCACATTGTGTAACACGGTAAATACCTAAATCTAGTTCATGGTGCACAATGTTCTGCACAGAAGTGGTTTTTCTAGTTGAAACACTATGCATTTGCATGTTAGTGTGCATTGTCTTGACGCAGATTCCTAATGCACTGCTCAACAGTTGCTATAGCGTGACAGTAGAAATGTGCTGAGAGCGGAGCCTGAGCTTCCCAGTCTAACTGGTCGCGCAGACGGAACAATGGGAGGTAAAACAAGCCTGGAGTTTCCCTCAGGCCTCCAGAACATCACGTTCAACTCGAAGTTTGTTTTTAAAGGGATAGGTCACAGCCTCGTGAAGTCTCGCGGCCTTATCGAGAACTTGGAGTCCTTCCATTTTATCTGCAAATGAACTGAATGAGTGATTTGATATAGGGTTATTAGAGGCACTGAGTTTAATCCACTTCTCAGTAAAAAAAAATCAGTAGTGGTATCATTCACTATGTTTAGAACTAGTGTTAAGCACAGATAGTAAATGCTTGCAACCTCTGACCTTAATGCTTGCAAGAAACTGATAGTATATGTATGCAGTGGAAGCAGACACAAACATAAGGCACATATAACTTATTATAGCGATATCTTAGGAGCTCCTCTGACATAAAGAATAAGAGCTGTCAGCGCTACATCAAAAGAACAAACAAGAACTTTACCCTGTGGTCAAGATCTGGGGGTTAGGGAAACTCCATTGCAGTCCTGCTGGTTTTGTTCTGTGTTCACCATATTATTTTCACTGTATGATAAACAATCTGAACATTGCAATCACACTTGAAGTTTTGGAGGAAACTCCTGTGCACGCTGCACATTTCTTTCTGTTCTGGTGATTCAGCAGCAGGGGACATGCCAATGAAGGTGCACTTTTACAACTTTCCACGCGTCCACCCCTCACTCATGTCAAAACAGAAACTCTTTAATGCGACAACACGCATGCAACCAGTTGTTACTGAGAGAAAAGTATAAAATACAGAGGCTTGTTCTTCAAGTTATTCTGATTTCCTGGACTTTAGTGTTCCCCCCTCTTGTAGAATTAGCATTGGATTTCTTGAAGCACTCTTTAAGTCTCATTTTCTCATTTTACTTTTGGCCAGGTTGGCTTAGAAGTGCATAATTTTGATTGAATACTACATAGCTTGCATGAGAACTGAGAGGAATGTTTTCAAAGTAACTACTGGTTTCAAGTTTGAGATGTAGACTAGAGAGAAAATGCATATTTGTTGTGGAAATGTGCCATTAAAAAAAAGCCCAAATGCTTATGTAAAGACTGAAATACTGCAGAAATGTATATATTTTAAGTGCAGCAAATGTAGTCTGCAAAATTAGAGCAAAACTTTGCTCTCCTGGTGACAAACATGTATATGTGTCTCAATAGAAATCCCCTCTTGGAGCCAGCAATCTGTATGCTGTTATTCTAAGTGACAGTTTTCTGGAAATCCCCCACCTAGTTGTTAGCTCCGCCCCACTGCAGCCACACAGAGGGCATTTACAGACTGCTGCACAGCTCCGTCAGTAGACAACCAAACGCACCTCGTCTCGAACAACAAACCAGCCATCATGGACCGCTACCGGACCAGTATATTAAACCAAATGGATTACAGCAGGGAGTCTAAAGAAGGGAAGCCGGCTCAGTCGACGGAGGAGCGGCTCGACAGCGGCTTGGACTCGCTGAAAGAGGAGGAGTACCAGGCTGTGGCGGCCGAGATCCGTCGGCTCCAGATGGAATGTGAGCCGCCGCAGCACAAACAACCTCCCGCTGTAACCGGAGAGCTGCACGAATGGAAAACACAGATCACAGAGGACGGAGACACGTAAGTTAGACCAGGACTAACGTTACAGGATTGAGCATGGGAATATTTATGAGTTTTCGCAGGTATGGCTAGGCTTGTAGTATCGCCTGAGTAGGCCCATTTCGGGTCTTGGAGGTAATTTGATCCCTTTCCTGTGGGGAATGTCTTCCTCTAGCTTGTCATTACAATTTACAGGCCCAGGCCTAACTTAGTCCGGGCGGGGGCTCAACTTTGAAGCATTGTGGCTGCTGTAGCGTTAACAATACACAGAACGGGCGTCCGGTTTGATAATGGGTCTAGCTGTGGTCAGACACGGCGGTATTGGACGTAAACAAAAGGCTATTATCAGGAGGGAATCTACTATGGCCGTGGGTCAGACTGGGAAAGTCCCGGGCGCGCCGCCCAGGAATCCGACCGACGCGCGCTCCCGTGAAGCGAGGAGAAGGGAAAATAAAACTAGAAAAAGTACCTTAAATTACACAAACGCAAGTCTGTGGAGGTTGAGGGGGCGAAACTCGATGCTGAAACACAATGTCTGCAGTTTGTTGCTGTTATAAAACAAGGGGGAATAACATTAAGAGGGACTCCAAATGTTATTTTTATTATTACACAATTCATCCGCCGAGAAATATAGTTCAAACTCAGTACAGTATTGTAACTGTTCTCATAGCACGTGCATTAATTATGTGCTGTTGGGTGAAAGTTGAACAACTTGATTTAATTAATCCGAACTGAGGGCCCGAACTGTCTCACACAAAGCAATGAAGCATGAAACCATGTTAGACATAAAGACATAAACATTTAAAGCCACACCAGAGCAGTGGCTCTCAATGTGGGGTCTAGGGACCACTTGGGGTCATCAGCAGCTTCTAGAGGGGTCATGAACTTCAATTTACTGTAATGGCATTTTTGGGAAATTATCCATATTACATTAGTGTAGATAAAAATCTTTTGAATGCTTGGGGGCCTGAGACATGCAAACTTGGTGAACTGCTGCATTAAAGAATCCAGAGATGTACTGAGGACATCAGTATAAGTCAAACTAATGGGGTGCTCAACATTTTCAGGGCTGATTTCTAAATTCTCATTAATAATCTAATACAAAATTACTTGTAACCTGCACCTGATTTGGCACAAAGTAAAACTGGTATCTGCTTTTCTACTTGCATTTTAAACCATAGGTTTAGCATAGCACCATTAGGCCAGCTTCTCACTGTTCAGAGGTAACAGTATTTGGTGTAGATGAAGACACAGTCAGAGGTATATGTATTTGCTGTTACTCCCTTACAAAATGTGTCACTGGTTTCTTTGTGGAAAAAGTTGATTTTGTCTTGTAGATTTGGTTGCGTATGTGTATTGTAACAGGTTTTCTACCTTCCCTCTCCCTCTCTATAGGCTGCTCCACCTGGCCATCATCCACGAGGCCAAGGACTACATCAGAACAATGATAGACCTGTCCAAGAACACAGACTTCCTCAACGCACAAAATGACCAGAGACAGGTACTTAAGAGAATTTAAAAAAGAATATATTGATATCTACCCAGTTTCATCTTTATCATCTTCCCCTCTCCTCTACCTATGTTCTAGACTACCTTTTCCACCAGGCTGTAGCAGTAATAAAATGTATGCAATATGTCCATCATCACATAAAGAATGATGAAAATGCCTGCTGACTCAATAACTTATCCGTCTCTTACCTATTTCACCGCAGACTCCTCTCCACTTAGCAGTAATAACGAACCAGGCAGACGTGTGCCAGCGCCTCCTGGTAGCCGGCTGCGACCCCACGCTGGTGGACGACAGTGGGGACACGCCTCTTCACATCGCCTGTCGCCACGGTAACCTGCTGTGCTTCAGCGTCATCACACAGAACTGTCAGCCAGAGCGTCTACACACTGTGATGGCCGCCTGCAACTATCATGGTAAGATTGTACTACAAGAACAGTGTTTCTTATTCTTCCTGTTCTTTTCCCACTTTGGACATACTGAGCTTTTCCTTTTTTATATACCAATTCTGATAAACGCTGCAGTTGTCGACATTAAAACTATACTTGTTTGGATGTTGGGGAACAAAAATGTTTAATTTAGCAGTGGTAGGCTACATTTCAATGTTTCAACATTATTCGAGTATTATACTCTGTAGTGGTTGTGGTGATTTCCATTCTGTGGTGGCCCACCCACCCTGCATGCAGACGAGGCACTGACCAGTCTGCTGCTGCTGCTGGTCTAACTACTATTTAAAAGGAGGAATGGTGGGCGCGAAAAGAGTCATTTCTGCTGCCCATCATCCCTGAACACTATATTTAGGAGGAAGGAAACATTTAAGTAAGCACGGGGAATGCCGTAGCCATTCATGCCATCACATCCTGACGAAAACCCATCTATTACATGGCACATAATGTTAGCTGCTAAGCCTCCAAATAGAAATGTGGAAGGCTTCAGTTTTAGACTTGTGTGTAGACTATTTTAAGTCTGGCACTGTTGGCTGGTTTGCGGATTACTTTGGGGAACCAAACATTTCAAAATGTCAAAAAAACAATAAATTCTGGCATATTAAATGAAAATG
>VMKM01001823.1:5000-57500 GCA_008360985.2 Macquaria ambigua
ATATATATATATGTCAGTTTCAGAAATGCGTGTCAGTGTCAGTTTCAGAAATGCATGTTATTCCAAAGTCATTTTTCCTCGTTGCCATGGAGATATGAAGACGGATTGAACTCAACTCAAGGTTCAAACATTCTCGCTTTGTCTGCCTTGTTTCTCTCTCTCACATACACACATATAATCACAAAATGATGCACAATGTGGGCTCTCAGGAGGCCTTGCACATGCATCAGACATTCATTTACATCCCAGACATGACACTATTATGCTAGCGTTAAATTACACAGCACTAGCTCTGCATTAGCTCCACACCTCCATTCATCTCTCCTCTATATGTCCTCACCCACCACTTCCACTCAGTTTTTCCTTTATTGCTGTGAAATGCAGTTGGTTCCATGTAATACAGCCCTTTAGCATAAATATGATGCTTTGCCCGCAGAGCCGGATCCTTTTCAAGTGGGGGCTCAGATAAGACAGTGTGCGTGTTGCGTATGACTTTCGTGGTTGCATGGTTTTCACAAGAAAGGACCAGCGGCCAATGAACATTAGTTACACTTTTTATGCACCAGCGCTCACCCCTCCTCTCAGCCTTCCTCCTCTTCCTCTACTCCCCCTACTCCCTCATCTCCTCCTCTACCTTTACTCCCCCTACTCCCTCATCTCCTCCTCTACTTTTACTCCCCCTACTCCCTCATCTCCTCCTCTACTCCTCATCTGTCCCACTTCTAGCTTTAACCTGTCTGAGCGCTCCCCTGCCCTCCTTCTTCCTCACTTGCTCCCCCGCCCTGTCTTCACCCCCACACTATTGGCCTTACTTCCCAAACAACCCCTCAGCCTTCAAAAGACAGCCGCCCATTCAGAAGGTTTTGGGGTAGGGTGGGGGAGGAGAGCGGCGCAGGCTTGGGGAAGGGTGAGGGGATGGAGGGGGTGCAGGGTTCTCATTCCCGCTAAATTGTCCCACATGGCTGAGCGTGCTTAGTTTAAACAAACACAGCCACTTCCTCCTCACTGCGCAGCACATCGGCACACAGACACAGGCGGGCACACACCCACACAAACACACACCAGTTGGGTGCACAGGCATGCTTGAACTCCACTACACAAAAACAAGCATGCACACACATATATAAACGCGCATACACATTGTATACTCTGGCAGGCAGCAGACAATACTTTCAGTCTTGCACTTCCAGCCAGTAAATGTACAGCTGAGCCCATACTCCAGACCAAAACACCACAGGACTTCAGATTACTTATCGTATAGTTCCTCATGAAGGACATGTTCATGTGCATATTCAGCATATGTAGTGTATGGTTTGGCTTCTGGCTACACTGGGTTAAAAAAAAAAACGTAAAACTTTTGTGGGGCTTTAACTCTACAATCCACAATAAACATCCCAGCTAATGGGTCCCTCGAGTCAAACCCCAAAACCCAAACTCACACCACGGAATGAGACTCAGGGATCAGACACTGGGCAAAATATATATGTGTGTGTGTGTGTGTGTTTGAGTGTACGTCTGCATAGTTCTGTATGTGTGCCCAGAAAGAGAGAGAGAGAAATATAGAGGATGTACTGTAAAGTCAGTTGTTTGGGAAATTGTTACATTTAGCACCATCCAGATGTTAAATCACATTACTTTGCATGTGGAAAAAAATTTGTTTGTTTGTGCACTCTGCAATAGACATACAGTATCTGTATGGTATTTTGAAGAACAGGGGGATTGAGGCAAATATGAGCAATAATGTCAGGTGTTTTGAACTTTTCTGAACTTTTTTTAATGTGTCATTTAAAAGCGAGAGTAACCACAAAGTTGTTTTACTTCTGCTATGAAGTTTGCTGTCAAGCCCTACCTAACGTCTCTCTGGATCAAAGACCTCTGCATTACCATGCATTTCAATTCAGTGACCTCAAATCACCATAATCAGCTCTACATTACAAGCGGCTAGTAAAGGGGAGTGAAGGAGGACAACCGCAGAGTCCAGACAATAAGCCCACATTCACTGCCAGTGGACCTGCCGCCGTCCAGGCCTGCACACACAGCATGTCTCTGCCACTAATGCCGAGCTCCATCAGGGCTGCATGCCATGAGTCTTAATTAAGACGGCTATGCCAAGTCAAGAAGTGAATTCTACTCCCCCCCCCCTTTCTCTCTCTCTCTGTCTCTCTCTCTCACATACACAAACATACACTCACACACACACACACACACACAGACGGATGCACAAACTCACATTCTCGGATGGACGAGCACGTAGACGCAGACAAACCACCAAGAGACATTCAGATCATCAGTTTTATGGGCCATGAAAAAGCTTGCTCAGTGGGTGGTGTGTGTGTGTGTGTGTGTGTGTGTGTGTGTGTGTGTGTGTGTGTGAGAGAGAGAGAGAGGGGTGGGGGGTGGGGTGGGGGGGGAGAAAGGGGGGGTGGGTGCTGAGAGAGAAAGACTATTTAGTCACACCTACATGAGAAACCTGTCTCCTCTCTCACAGACAAGACAACAACTGAGTCTGGGAGATGTGCACACAAGCGCTCACACACACACAGCCTTTAAATACACAACAGAGCAAACAAATCATGAATGAATGGTTCTTTACATGCCTAATTCCATGACTAACTCATACTCGTGTTTATGAAAGTGCATGTGTTTATGAGTGTGTGTGTGTGTGCGCATGTCTAGAGAGCAGGCAGCAGTGTTTAATCCATTAGAAGAAAACTGAAATGGGCTGAAAAATGAGAGACGGCACTTCTGGGAATAGCAAGCCAATGGAAAGTGTACATACAATCACTTGCTTCCTAACATCAAACACACACACACACACACACACACACACTTATAACACCCCTCCCCACAGCCTGGGGTCACAAGGTCACATTCCTCCTCCTCAATCAGCCTCAGGATTTCACACACTAGTTCAGGGATGTGTGTGTGTGTGCGAGTGCGGTAGTGTGTGTTTCTTCCTGCCTGCGTGTGTGGGTGGATGTGTGTTTGGGATGTTTCAGTGATTTGTGGGGGGTCCGACTTGAGGGCAAGGAGGGGAGAGAGGTGAAGGAAAATGCGGGAGGCCATGTCCACACCAAGCCGGATCATTCCGCAACATGCATTTCTTAAACCAAAAAGCTTTTTGAAGCTCTTCCGAAATGATGATGCCTGCATAGACACGATCAGGTGCACTTGAGGCAGATAGGTAGATAGGTACCATTTATGAGCCATGATCCATATCACCTTTTGAAATTGTTTTGTGGCAAACCTTTTCAAAAACTATCTAAAGTTGCTAGTGTAGTCAATCAGTGTTTTCAAATGTATTAGCCTTGTGGAAATGTGCTGTGAGTGGCAAAAGAACAAGAGGGAGAAATGACAGGTATGCGGAGCTGGGGCGGATGGGGGAAGACAGGGGGAGAGAGGGGGAGGGAGGGGTAGAAGTGTGTCTGCATGCCCTGGAGGGGGGTAGAGAGGAGGGGGAGGAGGAGGAGGAGGGGAAGGAGGAGGGTGGTTTAACAAGGAGAAGCAATAAAACATGTGGCTTTGCATTAAAAAACACCTACTTCCTCCTTGCGCACAACCCTCAACTCTGGCACTGCATACCCGCCAACATGTGACAGTGTGTGTACAACATGCACACACACACACATACAGTACAAACACACAAACACAGAAAGATGCGTACTTGAAAATGTGTGCATGTACCACTTCCAAATCCACTTCCAGCCATATAATAATCAGAAATATAACCAGTTACAGATTCAGTTCCCCACTCCAACACACACACGTGAACAAATCCCAGCCCACAGCAGACTAAAGACACTTGAGATACACACTCATAACGCTCACAGTCAGGCATAAAAACAGCCATTAACGACTGGCGGAACTTTCCATGGGCCTGCCAACTAGCAACACCAACACGCCTGGCATGCTAATGCAGGCACGTAAAGTTAACTGTGTGTGTGTGTGTATGTTTCATGCATGTGTGTTAAGTCAGAGCTCTGTGTGTATGTACAGGTGCAGGCTTGATCCCTTCAGCCAGCTGACCGCGCACACACACACACACACCAGTGGGCAGCTTTTCATCAAGCTATTTCTATGGATGATACCCCCGAGGAACTGTGCAAGGGCACGAGCAGGGCAGGGCATCTGAATCACTCCAGCTTTTCTGCAAGCATGTCTCCACAAAACTTTACCAAGTGACGGGAACTTGATGAGAAACTTGACAGCCTAATTTCTGGATTCCAAACATTCTCTCTCTTTGTCATAATCACTTTATTTCATCATCGGCTCTCTTCCTCCTCCTGCCTTTCCCTCTCACTGTCGTCTCTACTGCAGCCGTACAGTTGCTGTCAAGACGTTTCAAATGACACCAAATTACCAACTAGAGAAGTGAACGTTTTTGGTGAAGTCACGCGTTGCAAAAATAATTTCATTGTATCAAAGCTACACAAATATTGCTGATAATCCCCTCACAGAGTTATACAATACTATACTTTACTGTACTAAACTATCCTGTACAACCTCCTGGATGATCTAAGGTGCTGTTTAACTCTGACCATGTTTAAATCTAAACCTAAAACTTACTTGGTCAGTATTGCCTATAGTTGATATACGTTTCCACCTCTTATTTATATATAAATGTGTTATTTTTCTTTTTAGATCTCCCTGATTACTCTTTTATCGGTCTTCATTCATTGATCGATTGTTTGGTCTATAAAATGGAGGAGGTGTTTTTACGCCCAAGGCGACGTCTTCAGTTTGCTATTTTTTTCCAACAAACAGTCTAAAACCCAAAGATATTCGATTTACTATCATATATGAGAAGCTGGAATCAGCTAATGTTTGATATTTTTGCTTTAAAAAATGACTGAAACAATTAACTGATTATGAAAATTGCTTCCAATACATTTTCTGTCAATCAGTGAATTTAAATATACATATAAATATATGAGTATATATGAGTTTCAGCTCCAAATTATTGTTGCCTTTTTTTATATTAAAAATACGTTATTTCAAAATATTGGTTTCCTTATTTTGTTATACAGAAGCACTGAGTATGAAACGTGCTATATAGGATTGCATTGCTTTGCCACAATATAGCATGCAAGCTTTCATTCCAAAATGCTATGCAAATGCAACATCGATCAATATGTCAAAACAGATATCATACCAACCTCCAAATTAGTGCTGAAATCTTTGGGTTTTTGGACTGAACAAGGATAGAACAAGACATCTGAAGACGTCGCCTTGCGCCCTGGGAAGTTGTGATGGAGATTATTCACAATTTTCTGAGATTTTGTAGTCTTAACAATAACTTGATTAATCATAAAACGAATCAGCAGATGAATTGAGGATGCAAATATAGCCCTACTCTAAAAATCACTATACAAGCTATCAAATAGGTCAATGAGTTCCTGACTTGAAACTGAACTATGCCTTCAAGACTGTTAATATTTTGTTAGCAAAAAGTTTAGGATAGCTGAGAACTTCAATGACCTTCAATGTCTTTGGGGAGTTTCAGATTTAATGCCAGCAAGGATAGTCGGTCAGAGTAGGCATTACATTTCCCCAAATATCAGATAAATTTGTACCGAAACTTGTAAAACCAGAGACAAAAATGACTGTGATTGTTTGGCATTACACAAGGAGAGAGAAGAGAAGAGGAGAGGGCAATGGGAAAGGAGAGGGGAGGAGGGAGACGGGGAGTAGAGAAGTTGAAAGGCTTCTTTTATCTTCTTCTAAATCAACTGTCAACAATGCAGGAAATTATCAAGGGAGACAAAAAAAAGGGGGAGACGGGGCTCTGGAGAATGAGAGAGGAAGGGAAGGGAAGGAGGGAGGAAGGGAGGGAGGGAGGCAGAAAGAAAGAGAGGTGGAGGGTAAACATTACAGCTCTGTGCCAAGCAAACATGAGATGCTGGGATACTTCAACAAAAAGCCGCTGTTCACGTGGGAGAGAAAGAGACGCCGAAGAAACAGAGGGAGAGAGCATGCAAGAGAGAGAGAGAGAGAGATGGTCAGACAACCAGCAGAGACACAGAGGAAAAGCCGGGAAATGGAAAGTGAAAGCATCAAGCAGCAGATAACCAGCTGGTGTCATGAGATAGGACATAATGTTTTTATAGTTTTTGGACTTCGCACCTACATGCAGCTCTTAGTTGGTATCTGTTTGGCAAAGCGCAGTGCCTGCAGGTTTAGTTTTACCAAAATCTAACCTCATGAGTCACCAAATCTTAATTAACATGAAACAGGAAACTACCATAACTGCTAATGCAAGACACTTTGTTCACTCATACATATAAAAATGACCAGGATGTCACAAACCTAAACAATACATTCACCCAAACCTGCATACACACACTCAACAACATCATTCAACGACCAAACTACTACTGCAAACTTGTACATTATGTCACTTTCTAAATGAAGCCTGGAAGATTCGGTACAATCCACTATTTGTGTGTTAGGTTGAACAGAAAGTCGGTCCTATTTACTGTGTATTTTTTGAGCGTCATGTTGTTTTACTTTCTTAAAAAGTTATTTTTATGCAATTACGCTAGTAATAATAAATACAGCTAGAGTTGCTGGTTTTCTTTGTCACATATGATTGTAAACTGAATATCTTTAAGTTTTGGACTGTTGATCAGATAAAATAAGCATGTTTAATTGATTACTCGAGAAAATAAATGACCTAAAAATGTACTGCATTAAGATTTCTGTCAGCGTAACAAAGCCACTTGTCTTCAATATAAATGAAACATTGGGTCACGTAAGTTTTGGTTGGTGTACCCTCTAGAGCTCCCCTGCGCTCCATCATATGTCACAGCAGCCGCAGCAGAGACGGTTGTCAAGGCAAACATACGGGTCTGCTCCACCACAGGGAGAACCTCTGTGCTTTACTGTGCATCATCAGGACAGAAGCGTTACGGGGACAAGAGGAAGAGAAACTGCAGGAACTCTCCTCCTGCGCTCCAGGTGTCGACCCCTTGACCTCACAGAATGGGAACGCCTCCACACGCCCAACCCATCTCCTATCGCAGGGCTAGGAACTAGGAAGCAGGAAGCAGCTCGTTCACTTAACCAAACCACAGCTCTACAGTAACAGCAATCTTTCTGGGAAGCACACCTGTTGCATTTGGAGAAACAGATGGTACGACTGATAGCAGACTGCAAACCACAGACATAGTTTTAGTACTGTACATAGAAAAGGCATACCAATTAATATTCCAAATATGGATAGCTGATTAGAGCCAACTGGACAATTTCAAACAAACAGATCAGTCTCAGTATTAATGAATGTGCACAGAAGGATTCACAAATGTATTTCGGGATTTATATATGGATGACTCTTTCCACAAAAATATTTTTTTAATGCACACAAAAACACTCATCGTTGTATATAAATGTAAAACAAAATCCACGGTTCACAAAAACTCAAAAACTCTGTCATTCCCACTGTAATATCCATTTTAAACATGGCCAAATCACTACTTTTTAAATGCAGCTTTCCACACCGGCTCTCATTTATTTATGGACTTGTGTTTTAATGCAATTTTATGTGAGTCTTTCATGGGTGCATGTTTTTGTGTTATTTGTGAGCCCGTAACCTAAGACAATTTTCTTATTATGTGATAGACAATAACGTTTTTTGAATCTTGAATCGTTATTTTCTGGATTAATTGATTACTTGTTTGGTCTATAAAATGTCTGAAAGTAGCAAAAAAAAAAATGCAGCCCGAGGTGATGTATTTATAAAATATTCAGTTTAGTATCGCAGAAACAAACTAAACAAACTGAAAAAATCTTTAGATTTGAGAGGCTGCAACTAGTTAATGCTTGGTATTTTTGCTTGAAAATGACTTAAATGATTAAACCATTAGCCAAATAGTTGCTGATTAATTAATGAATAATTTGCATTGCAAATGATTGCGTATCTTGATCCCATCCCTAAAGTGAATTTTGCATGATAGAAAATGACAGATTAATGGCATTAAGCCTTTTTTTTCTCTCAGAAATATCAACCAATGCCTTCAAAAATGTACAGTACATTCTAATGCACAGTAGCGGCTAATACCTGCACTAAGACATCGAGCGGTACAGTTAAATTCCTGGAAAACCAATGTAACAAGAAACAAACAGAGAGGAGGAGGTTTATCTGAAGGTCTCTTCTTGTACTTCACCTCTCTTTCACATGCTCACACACACTTTCCAGAGCTGCATTGTCTTGTCTGTGTAACTCTATAAGCTGCTCCAGCTTCTGTCCTTGATACACAAGCACTGTTCAGTAACACTACCCCTCGGATAACATGTTCTAGGTTACCAGTCAGACACACACGCACAATGGCTAGCATCATCCTGCCCCATCCCTGACCCCATTTCGACCAGGCGTACCTGAAGGTTTTATTGGGCCAACAGGGAACCGCAAGCCTGCGTGGGTAGCAAGCGGAGAACCCAGATTATGCCTGAGGTTAGACGGAGACAGATGCTCTTGGCATCACGAGTCCTCATGAAACATGGGAACAACTTCCTCATTGCTCTTAGAATAACCTGTCTCAGAATATTAGAGTCCAACCTGGGTCACTATATGTCAGTCTTAAGTGTTTATTTTCACCTGCTGGAGGAGTGTAGAAAACTTAGTCTATATATACTGTATGTGGTAAATTGTCTGTCAAAGAAAGCACAATAAATTGACTTTCTAATGTTATATTCCAAATACTTGGCACCCATTCTCCTGTCCTGGTCCAGGCAATTTAGTGGAATAAAACAAACTGAATAAGTGGGATCAAACAAAGAAGCTGCAAAGTTACATTCACCCCAGGTGTAGGAAATGATGCACCATCACCCAGACCGACACAACTGAGTGGGTTGTACCTGTGTGAGAAGGCTGTAATGGTTACAGACCACAGGTTTTGTTAACTGTTATTCAACCCTTTGGCTATTCATGTGAAAGACAGAGAAAGGCCAAAGCAACAATGGCTACCCTCCTTCAACCTGACTCCAGTCAAAACATTGTTCTTTCTGTTCCGTTATATAACCACAGTGTATTCGATTTTTTAAAAAGCACAGAAGTGGCGGACTAAAACTGGGGGAAAAAAGTCACTTGCTTGCAGTTGCATCAGTTTGAGTGAAAACCCCTGCTTACATTATGCTGTTGTACATCCTCCAGCACCACATTCCTGGCTCTCCACACAGCCAAACACAAATACATAGTATTAAAAAAAACCTAAAAACTCAAAAAGACTGTCGTTAAAAATGCTGAAATAAGACTTTTCATCCAAACTTCTTATTGAATTAGCTATGAATACAAGAACATAAGAGGGCTTTCATAACTTTTGAAATGTCGGCCTATGAGCTTTGTTTACATTCTTATTGTGTATAAATGTTGAAGCCAAAGAGGCTTAACTTCCAGAGAACAGTGTACAGTGATATAAACCTCATTCAGCTTGTGTTAAGAGGGATGCAGGTGTAGTGCTTAACCCATGAGAGAAAAAAAACACCATTTTTGCTTTGAAAATATGGATTGCACTTATCCTTTGCGATCACTTTAGCACCTTGAGCTTCAGGCTACACGGTTACTCGGACCTACACAACTTTCCCACCAGAGATCCTTCATTTCCATCACTCTGTGCCAGCTGATCAATTGCAAAATCCTACAGAACCTTCAGCATTTGTTTCACATGTAACACACTCAATGCGAGCTGCAGGCCTTGATAGACATCCTTCACTGAAACCAAAGAAACAAAAAGACGCGTCCTGGGGCTGTAGAGCTGAGTAACTGTTGAAGTCTGAGTTAGGGCCAGATTTAAAAATGTGAAATTTTGACACATGAGGGACTTACAACTAAGGAGATTTCTGTAAAATCCATAGAGTGTGTAAATGATGCTAGTCTCCATCTTTACCTATACTTCCTACTACTGTCCATGGCCTAAACTTTTGATGCTAAGACTCTTTGATGCCTCTGACTTGTGGAAGCAAAATAAATTGCCCATTCATGCACGCAGAGAGAATTCCTTTGCTCTCACCTAAACCTAAACACACCTTTTCAGCGGGTAGCCAATCATTTCACCCCCCACTCCCCACCCCACCCCCCCAAAAAAAGTCGGATATCAGTTTTTCACAGAATTTTTTTTTTTTTTTAACATGGCCACATCAGCCTTTCACCAAAGGAATGTCATCTGACGTCATGTATTTGGGATCGGATTTCTTCCTCTCCTTCTCTTTCTCTCTCCCCTGAAAAAAATAAGCGTGTGTGTGTGAGGTTATTTTTTCCCCTAGCCTATATTCTCCAACGTGCCCACTGGATCCAGAGCCCACAGCAGGGGGGTATGCGATTCCCAAATCATAGCCCCAATTATACTCCCCTCCACCGCTAATCATGACAACATGACAATTAACCACTCAGTCCTGTTATTAAATAAAAAAAACTGATGCACAACCACCAAAATTTGGATCTCAAGTCATCTTTTGCATCTTAATTTTTTTCCTCTGACCTATTGCTTTGCTGCCACATCTCCTATCTCCTCCTCACTGATGAACTAAAGGGTGCAGTTTTTGTCTTTTCGCGTAGGTACGTGGAAGGTAGATAATCGACCGTTTCAGGCAGGAGACCAATGTTTGATTTCCACGTCTGCATCAAGAGAGGAGGCTGAGAGCGAGATTTGTCTTCCCTGCACAAACAGACAGACACGTAGTCGTTTCTGAGAGAGAGAGAGAGAGAGAGAGAGAGAGAGAGAGAGAGAGAGAGAGAGAGAGACTGGCTGGAAGGAATGCTAGGATATGCTGGAGTTGAGATTTTTTTCTTCTCCAAAGCCTTTTTCCTGCATTCTGCAACCGCACACAAACTCTATGGAAAGTCGCTACAGCCCCTTTAACATTTCTCAACAGTTATCCAATGCAAAAGAAGCCCCAATAGTGTCAATTCAATGATTTCGCAACCCCCTCTGTCAAATCTGACTGCCTCAGCATCTTCCATTCCAAGTTATTTTCCAGCTATAAAAGTGCTCATTTCCTGATTTTGAGTAGCTACAACACAACCGACTATTCGCACAATGCAAGTCGCGGCGCAACAGCTGCGATTTGTTGCAGAAATAAGCCAAAGAGGAAAGGTTTTCTCCTGTTGCGCACTCACTCCATCTGAAGTCCTCGGAGACAAAAACACATTCTTTCCTGAAAGCTGAGAAATCGGGACCACAAAAAGCAGGCTCCAAGCGCACAAACCCGACACATACACTCGACTAGTGTGAAGAACTAACACGATAATCCCCGCTGTTTTGCTTTTTCCTTGTTGCTTGAAAATAAACGGGAAAATGTGCCCAAAAGTTTCGATTCACCCCCCCTGCGCAGCAGTGAAGCAGTTTTCCTTTTTCCTTTGCGCTGGCCAAGTGGCCCAGACTGCCGGCGTCAGCGCTCAGCTCTCCAAACTCACACATACACACACCAACAGAGTGAGACACGCACTTCTAAAACTTTTTCAACATCGACTCCATCGGCCTCCATTCCCGTTCTTTGAGGGGTGGTTCGTGCCGTGAAAAGAAGTGTAAAAGAACTCACCTCGCTGCAATAAAATAATCTTCAAACAGACGGGGCTGCGCGTTTTTTTATTCCCAGGGTCGGGTCTTGACTGTCTGCTGGCGCGGCGCGACGCGTACTGTGAGACTCCGCCATGTCAATCAAAACGCGACGCACATGTAGGTCAGAGCCCGCCTCCTTTTACCGTAATGCACGCTGCGCATTGAAAAAAGGCAAAACAGAGCGCAGAGCTGCTCCCTCACCTTTGTGACAGAAGCAATCAGCAGACTTGTTTACAGTCATTGCAGGAGAACTTTTCAAGCAAAGTTGGTATTTTAGAAGCAATAACAACAGCAACTGAAAATGTGATTTTCAGTCATTTCTAAGCTATTTATGATCCGGTTTATGATTCATTAGCCTAATATTAACACATTTTGTTCCCATTTTATTGTCTTGGTGATGGACATTGATTGGGTCGAGGTAGAAAACGTATACTGATGCAAAGAAACATCCATTTGGACATCCCAAACACCACTTTCAGCATTACTTTCAGAATAAATGTAGGTTTTACTTAAAAGACCATATCTTCATGTATTACATATCAGTTGTTGCGCCCTAAAGAATTTGTCCTAATGGGTTATGCCAGTTCAAACGAGTGGTTGCACTCTTCTGCAAATAAAAGCAAGCTGAGTCCAGTTTAGGCTGGTTTACATTTATCTTTCATTATGACACAGAATAGGCAGCAAATGATCTGCTCTGATCTGTGTCACCTTGCTTACACTGGCCACTTACATAAAAAAAACATTTTAAAAAATTTAAATGAACAATAAATGTCAATATTGCAGAAAAATAACTTTACTATAATACACAATAGTTCCCTACATAACCTATGCAAAATAGTTTGACTATAGCAGATTTTGAGTTTCAGGTGGGTCAAAGCTCCATCCCAGTGCCTCCAAAACAACTTAGACAACAGGCCAAAATCCCTCTGGTGGCTGCACTGAAACCAGGCATCCCTCAGCTGACAGGTTCAAGGGTTACAGGTCCGACGCTGGTGCTTAAGATAGAAACATCATGACCTGATTTATACAAAAAAATAAGAACTAAGATCAAAATCAGTGAAATCTGTGCTGAATTTGGTGCATAGATGTGTTAAAATGGACCACAAGGCCTCATGTGTACTGTAAAGGGTAAGCTACAAAAGATTAGTATGCAGACCTGTAACTGTACAGTATATCCAACCAGCTTCCTTTTACTGGATGCATTACAACACAGTTACATGTATACAAAGAGTTTTATCTGTGGAGGAGATTATTTGGGTGTGTTGGTGCTTGAAATTAAGACATTAATGCCAACAAGTGCATGTCAGGATCAGAGCATTAAACCTGCCAAGTGTCCTGGTGCAAAACACATAATAGTTTCATTACAAACCCATATATCCACCATTTGATCAAAGGACCAACTTTTCCTAAAATTTTTTAGTACATTTTAAATCTAAAAACAGAACAGATGCTATATAATTTAGAAATATTTGGCTCATCAAAGTATATTTCCTCCCTAATAACAGACTGAATACCTACAGGATTTTAACTGAAGACTATAGAGAGTTGAATTCCACTCAGGAGAAAACAGTATAAAAGTGAATCATTCACTGCACAATAAGCCCCTCATTAGACTCACTGACAGCCAGAACTGAATCTCTCAAATTTGGGTCCCAAACTAAAAAAATGTGAAGAATCCTTCAGACATGCCAAAGCCTTGGTCCATTTAGTTGTTGCTCTTTTCAGATCGTTGTTCTATTTTACAGTAACACAACCACAAGCTACATGAAGACAACACAGAAACAAGCTGTTAAATTAACAACAGGGTTTCCGTGTTTGTCCCCAGCAGTAATCGACCTCTTTCTTTCTGTATTTTCAAGCAAGCAGACTCAGCCAAATACACTCATTGCCCCTGAGTTCTAGATTTCTCTCCGCTGGCACACACTCACTCTCACACACACACACACACATTCCAGCAACTGCACTAAGAAAACAGCCACTGGTGTAATTCTAAGCCAGAAGAAAGAAAATGGCCCTGGATCAGGACAGTGTGCCTGTGAGGAATTACATTCAATTCAGTTCAATTCAATAAACACTAATCATCCTCAAGAGCCAAACGATGCGGCAGGCAGAAAAAATCATGCTCACACACCAAAAGTACAACTCAGACACAGTTATGTACAGTTGGCACACAGAGACTATGGAGCCCCCTAACTGCAGAAAGCGTGTATGATACCGTTTAAACAAACTGGTCTTACTTCCGGATTTAATTTGAAATATGGGCTCATTCATACTTAATTGTTTTATAGATTATTCTTTTGTAATCTCTGTCTTTGTTCATGATTTTTGTTTCTTCTTCATACACACATTACAGGTGGATGTGTGTGAGAGCAACCACAATGTGCTGTATATTCCAGAGAGGGCAACATGGATGAAATATTCACCCATCCAAATCTATCAAAATGAAAAATTTAATTCATTTTTCGTGTTTTCAGTATAGGGGATTAAAATGCACTGATGTGTCTGCTGTACTGTCTTCAGTGTGCAATAGCATTTAGCTTCAGACATGAGTCTTTTTAACCTGTCACCAACATAAATAAAAATTCCATCAATTTATCACCATCAGGACCATCAAGTAGCTACTTCGAATCGAATTTCAGGTGAGAAACTTTTGTCTATTTTTTGGATATTCCAGTGAATTAGCTAAAAAATCAATGAATAATCTTAAATAAATAATCCAAATCAAAGTACATAGATGAAAAAAGCATAAAGCAGTCCTGCTCACTGATTTGCAACATTGCCCTCATTGGCCTAGTTAAAGGGATAGTTACTGCAGTAGAAACTGCATAGTAAAATACCTGTAAATCTTTACTGTCTGACTTGATATATCATCAGGTTGATTCAGGATTTGCTTAAATGGACCGATCTCCATCACGTGTGATAAATGTAATGTGAGGCTTTGCATTGTCACTGGACAAAATGCTCAGAATTGAAAAAGAAAATCAATCAATCAAAATAAAAATCACATAACAAGGTTATTAATGTCCTACTGGGGAAAAAAAAAAGAATTATCCTAACTATGTTCTTGTCCATTTAAGGACCAGAATGCTGGTATTATAAACTAAAGGATGGATGTTTGTATGTGGATGATGTGGTACCACATGACCACAAGAGTGAGATATTCAGAAACATCTTATATTGTTGATGTTGTTGCATTTTGGTTCCAAGATTCTGGCCACACTCCTTCACAGATTAGAAGAAGTAGCAAGGACTTTAACTACCGAGTTTATTGTTTATTGCTACTATAAGCAATTCATCTTAACTTGGAGTTGGCATGTCTCTGTTGTGGAGCTTTCAGTCATATCACATGATCTCCATCAGCAGATGGAGTTTGCCCTGTTATCATGGAAATATGGGTGTTCAAATGTCCTTTTTTTATGAACACTTTAAGGACGTCTTGTACCTGTTGGTTTCAAAGTTGAGATAATAATAAATATATTTTTAATGCAATACACTAATGAGGTAAATCTATGTTAAAGTCTGTATTAATTACAAAGGAGAAGATGTAGATAAAGAGAAGCAGATGAGTTAGGGAAGGGGCTTAGAAACTTTTAAACAAGTGAGAAGTGAATTGTTGTGCAACACGGGCTGTAACTCAATATCAGGAAGATGTTCCCACGATTTTGTACAGTGAAAACATTGTACATTTGGGAGTTTTGTACCATTTGTGTGAATAAAAAAAACCTTATTGATTCAAATAAATCTGTTAACAAAGCCAAAGTGGGGCAACCTTGAGTGACGTATTGGACCTTTACAGACAGCCAGGCACATTAGATTAGTTCTGTGGAGGAGAGTGGATGTGGATGAGGAAAGACTGGAGGGAGCAGATCTTGGACCAGCGATACAGCTATTTCCCCTGTATGTCAGGGCCAGGCCTCCACAACTGCCAGATGTTTACCACCAACCCAGCTGCTTTCTCTCTCTCCCCTTCTTTCTCCCCGTCTCTCCCTCTCAGATTTTTTTCTCTCTGAGGCCCTTTAAAGCAAGCCCTCCCTGTAATCATGCACACTCAGTTCACCAGAGGTCTTTGAAGTAAGTGGAATGTGTCCAGCCATATGATAGTATGTACTGTATATTCTTATAGCACAGAGAAAGCAAAGCAGAGAAAGCGGGAAAAGAGATTGTTGGATTGCTGCCAGCTCTTCGGTGTGGTTTCCTAGATGTTAATTATGCCCTCGCTTCACTCTTACATGCATGTGTGTGTGTGTGTGTGTGTTTATGTATGTATTTGTGTGTGTATGTTGTGTCTACATGAATGAGGGTGTGCATATGTTAGCTGAGATGCTAGTCTGAGACACCAGGTGACAGATGATAATGGCCGTCTGGCAGCAGAGAAGACCAGGGTGGAACATGATGGTGCGTGCATGCGTTTGTTTGTTTGTGTGTGTGTGTGTGTGTGTGTGTGTGCGTGTGAGATACTTCCTCCCATAGATGTGAAGATGGAATTTGGCTCATTATGAGTTCAAAGGAGTCAACCCAAAGCTCTCTGCACACCAACAAGAGCAGGCATGCCTCTCTCTTTTTCTTCTTCTCTCTCTCTCTCTCTCTCTCTCTCTCTCTCTCTCTGTGTCTTTGTCTCTTTGTCAACCTCTCTCTACCCCTCCACCCCCTCATTCTCTTTTTTCTTACAGTTCTGCAACGCAGCTGGTCGGACCATCAAACACTCACTTCACCTATTTCTGTGATGTGTGTGTGTGTGTGTGTGTGTGTGTGTGTGTGTGTGTGTGTATGTTTGCCCTAAATTGTGACTCTCATTGAAGTACAGTAGATAGGGGCTTATATGTGTGTGTACATGTGTCTGGAAAAGAAGGTGGATGTGATCAGATTTTGCGATTCTATCACTGAAGTTCCATCACCTCCTGTCACAATTAAAACACATAGTTATATTATATTATACATTACATCACATCCTGTTCCTCTTTAAATGACAACAAACAAATACATTTTTCCTTTGTGTGCCTATGTGTTAACATGTCACACTATGCAAAGACAAACTGTAACTTTAAAATAAAAATAAAAATATATTTTCTCTGAGTGGAATTCTTTTCTTTGCCTTTTGCCTTTTCAGCCTTGCTTTTGCTACCTGGTGGCATGTGGCAGCTTTGGCAGTAAACATGTGCAATGTACCACTTCTTGTACAGCAGAGGACTTTTGAGGCAGTATAAACCACTTTTTAAAGCTTTAAGGAACTGGGAATACACATAATGAATCATTATCTTGAGTCAGTGAGCGAGAGAGTTGCCAATTACACATACATTTAAATGAAAAGGTCGATACTGTATAGAAAATATCAGAAAAAAGCAGCGGTTAATTATTATATTTGTGTAATGTTATTCTTACTTAAAGCCACATGTGTATGATTTGAGATTTTCTGCATTTGGTGCCATCTGGTGGTAGCATCAAATACAGACACTGTGGCTGGCCACATAGATGACCCACGAATACGGAGATGAATGGGCAACGCAGATAATGCAACAATTTTCACTGTTTCATTTTAATCTTATGTCATCAGAATAATTTTAAAGATGCTATAATCATTATCTACAGCCATGCTAGCGGCTCTGCAAGGCTGCATACGCACGAAGATGCTTTAAGCTGAAATGCTAACATCATAATGCTAACATGCTCACAATGACAATGCTAACACCATGTTACCATGTTCAACATCTTAGCTTGGCATGTTAGCGTGCTAACATTGCCTAATTAACACAAAACACAAAGTACCATGAGGCTGATGGGAACGTGATCAGTTTTGCATGTAATTGTTAATAAAGCAAAGTATTCAATACATTGAAATTTTTACCTGATGGTGGTGCTATAGGAAATGTGGGGGGAGTATGGAAGTTATCACAATTCATCCTGAGGGGGACACAAATGTCTGTACTTAATCAATCCATCCAATTGTGGAGACATTTAACTCTGAACCAAAAATGTCAACCCGCTGGTGGCGATAGAGAAAAAGTCAGGGGATCAATAAAGTCATTTGGGTTCATCCTCTGGGCACCATGAATGTCAGTCCAATATTTGCAGAGATATTTCAGTCTGGACCAAAGTGGTGGACTGACCAACAGACCGGCCGACCGACTGTCATTGCCATCCCTAGTGCCACGCTGCTAACCCTAAATCATCTACACATGGTGGCTTTCAATGTTTGGTATTGTATTTGGTATATACAGTACCTGATATCTCGAGTATGTCTGGAACAAGCAGGATATCTGATTGAAAATCCTTCTGTGCCCAAGCACATCTCTCTGTCTCTCTTTGATAAGATTAATTGCTTCCAGTTGCTTTCTCGCTTTTTTTCAGGACTGTTCCAGGCAGCTTTATTAAAAGCTCATGTTTCTGGTATCACTGGTATGTCTGGAACAAGCACGACACTGCGTCTGATTCAGGACCCTTCAGTGCCCGGACTCATCCTAATAGGATGAATTGCTTCCAGTTGCTTCCTCGCTCTTTTCGGGGGGTTTCCAGCCAGCTTTATCTAAAGCTCTGTGTTCAGGGGAGATCTGTGTTTGTTCCAGCTCTGCCAATCAAGTCATGTGTTCCTACTTACAGAACTCCTTCCAGTCATGATATCACACAGGCCGGGTCACACCACCATAGGCTGGTGGGTGTTGGCAATGATGGCAGTGGAATGCCGGTGACTCAAGGAGGTGGGACTGCAATCTGGTTGGGTAATTGCTTTGTCCCTGACATTTGTGGAAAACAAGCAGAGTGCCATTTCAAACAATGACCAGTCAACTCTGACCTTCGATGGGAGGCAAATTGCTCATGTGCAAATCACAACATGGTGGCATGCCAACTATTACACCATTCCCAGGACATTCCTTGTATTCAGAACAATAAGCCCCCAGCAGAAACTCCTGCCTACAATCATCCACGGTTTGTCATGAATTACATCCCTAAGAAAAGATGTAAGAGAAGTTCTTTTAAGTCCTACACAAACAAATGAATTTCATGTAGGAAGATGAGTGAATCTACACTGGCAGATAAAAGTGTGGGGACCAGAACATGTGATGGGCTTCATCCCAAAATGTCCCAAAATCCCAAAATCAGTTGAGGTAAACTATGCTACCTGAAAATAATCAGTCCAAATTTCAAAAACATAGATGATCACAGCCATGGTAGCAGCATGGCTCTATGAATGGCATTGTCAGTAAATATCTGAACAACTATTGGATGGTTTTCCATGAAAGTTTGTACAAACAGCCACGGTCCCAACAGGATGGAATCTACTGAATTTGGTGATTTCCTGACTTTTCTTCTAGTGCCACTAGCAGGTTGACATTTTTGGCTTTTGGTGACAACAACTATCAGATGGATTGGCATAAAATTAGCTACAGATATCCATGGTCCCCGGAGGATGAATCATAATGACTTTGGTGATTCCTTTACTTTTCCTGTAGTGCCACCACAAAGTTTACACTTATCCTGTGAAATATTTCAACATCTACTACATGGATTTATGCAAAATCTGGTTAATGATTTTCAGACAATGACTCCTAATGACTTTAGTGATCCCCTGACATTTCCTCTAGTGCCACCATTAGGTTGACATTTGTGTTTTTTAGTGTAATGTATTTTAGTAAATGTTGCTCCATTTTATTAAGGTAGGTATTGATTATGTCAGACACATTTTGGAGGTTTCAGCTTCTCATTTGAAGTTCTTGGGCTCTGTTATTGGCCTGGCCTGTCCTGTCCTGTCCCTGTGGTGAGGACAAAGATGACAAAGAGAGAAAGAATGAGGAGCGAGTAAAGTGTGAGTGGTATCCAGTGGCAACTGCTCCAATTTAGGAGTAATAGCACTTAGACCCAAGCAACACTGCTGTCATGGCAAGGGCAAACACCAGCAGAGATGTCACTGCAAGCTGGATGGAGAGAGTGAAGGCCATTAGAGATGAGAGGAAGGTAGTAATACTCTACCAGAGTGGATCCACCTGAAAAGTTACACAATTTAATTGTACAACATGACAAGGACTATGATATTTATGAGACTAGATAAAGTCCAGTGACTGAGTGATTCTCAGTCAATGTGGGACCATTGGCTGCTGTTAGCTTGGGAATCTCCTAAATGTTTTCTGCCAAAAGAACAATCAACAATGTAACCAGACACTTCCTGTGTTGGTCCATGTTTGTCATGACAACAGTGACGCCAGCTGCAGTGATTCAGTACAGAGCTGCTTACGTCATGTATGCCAGTCACAGTCCAAGCCATGTGGGTCTGAGAACACTTAATGAACTGAACTGGCATCAAATCATTTCCTGCACTCGAGGATAAAACAAACTCCCAAAAGTTACCTTGAAGTGTCCCAGTGTGAATTTCAAATGAGAAGTCGTTAAAAGAGAAACAGAATCTTCTGAGTTGGAAGTTTTTCTGATTAAAAAAACATATTATTACAAATATGTTCAACAAATGTACAGAAAAAGTAGAAATGTCAATAAAAATCTGCCTTCAGGTAAAAAGGTCAGAAACCCATACAGGGCACTCAGCAGTTCAAAAGACTGTAAAGTACACTCTCCTTCGCACCAGTGCAGACAAACACACTTACAGTACACAGTATGTGTACACAAGGAGGGAATGATGACGAACGTGTGTGTGAGAGAGACGTTTGTGTGTCTGAGGGGATAGGAGGAGGCTGTATGTGGGAAACCATAAATAATCTTCAAGGAGAATTTCTATTCTTGAAACATCTTTATTTAAACTTTTAAACTTCAGACAAAAGCAACAAATAACAGGGGGCAGGGCAAAGAAAAGGGAAGAAAGAAAGAAAGAAAGAAAGAAAGAAAGATGGACGGAAAGAAAACCATGCCAATACAATAACCATCAGGATTTGAACACATCTCAGCCTACTCAAGTTTCCTCTGCACAGAGGAAGTACATCAAAGGTTTCCTCTCTACCTCTCAAAGTAGAGATGTAATTTCAAAGTAAAAGTCTTGCATGGCTTCTATCCTTGCCTGATGCTGCATGTGTGAGCACCAGGACACTTTACATAGAGACAGAAAGCTATCAGCCGGAGACGTCCCGTTGCCTTCAACAGCTCTTCTTAAATACTGTCTGGATGAGCGGGTCTCCTTGAGAGTGTGTGACTGTGTGTGTCACCACAGCAGTGAAACATCAGTCTCAGAGGTCTCCATATAAGATGTATCCCATATTTTTGTGATTGTCAGATCATTCCTCGGGAGGATTCCTCCTCTTCTGCTGATGAAATCCACTGTGCATCTAACACACAAACATACACACATCTAGCATAATTTACCCCCCTATCCCGAGCCACACAGTGGCACAGCAATACAAACCATCAAAAATACATCAAAAATCCAAGCCGTTATATCTATAATGGCTTATTATTACTATTATTATAATAATATAGTTCAATACACATTCAGGCACATTTACAATGGCTAGAGCAGCAGGGGGAAACTCAAGGTCCTTATGGCCTTGCAGCATCCACTAGCTCTCTTTCTCCCTTTCAATAGCAACTATAGTGTGGTGTGTATATAAGTGTGTCTGTGTACAGTAAGTGCCAGTAAAAGGAGGTATATGCCAGTGAATTCGAAGCCATAGAGGACAAGAGCTGTCCCATTCCTAATTAAAGAGTTATACAAGCGCGCACACACGCACACGCACACACAGACTCCGGGAACACGTCCCCATGGCAACAACTATGACATATAAACAGCCTGAAACTGAGAGCTACACATCACACGCTCCTAAAACACACCCCTCTATCAGTGATTTATAAGCAAACACACGCTCCTAGCTATTACAGTAAGGGCAGTGTACACACTTGCACCTGCCCCTGTGAGTGCAGCACAGTAAATAATGGAGTTAAAGGGTCAGTCCACCTAAATTAAAAGACAAAATCTCAGTTAGTGTATCTATCTGAGATACAACTTTTTCAATGTTGTAAGAGTCACAAATGAAATTCCATTCATTTCCATTGGACTGCGGTTGAGGCAAAAATCTCAGAGGCAGATTTAATAACACTTCCGCAAATAAAAACCAAAACTATCTGCAAGCTAGATACCACTAGAGGTGTGGGAATATATATCTTTTTTTCATAATTTGGGTGATCTGACCCTTTAAGAGGCATCCTTAGTGGTGTGTTTGGTATGTGTGTTACAGGGAGGATGGACATCAGAAAGTTTCATGAACAAATGGTACATGACAATGAGATTTCTATGCAGAAAAAATGACAATTTTTGGCATAAATGACAAAAACAGATCAAGGTAATTACCAGGTACTGTACACAATCAACAGGGATATGAGAAAACATACAGTGGGATGTGCTGGATAATTGCATGAGACTGACAGGAACAACTCACAGTTCTTATGCGTATCTATTGCGTTATTACAAATGTTACAGGTGGAAATGTGTGGGCAACTCTACCAGAGAGTTTGATATGTCCGTCTACATGCATCATTTTATGTGCATACGTCTCACTGTGACATGATTGAGAATGAACGCAATGAAGTGAAGTGAATGCCTGGTACATTTCAGTCTATGTAGTCAGAGACTTATTCCAGGGTTTAGAAATGATTGCAAAGGGAGACCAGAGGTGGAGCGCTGATAATGCCGCACTAATAATAGAGCAGCTCAGGCTGTGCAGTGAACTCTACTCCCTCTTGGAAAGGTTGGCCAGCCATTACGCACCGTGCATGACAGTCATGGCCTGCAGCAGCACAGACTGGCCACAGAGAGGTGCTGTTACAATCACACAAACTGTTACATGATTCCTCCCTGAAGGGACTGGAGGTTTAACAACTTCCTTTACAAGGAACACAGTGACAAGCTGCACAGGCAGCAGGTTTCCGATGGCAGTGTCTGTCTGTATGTATCACAACTGAGCAGCTGACTGTTTGGTGACAGTGGCAGTGCCTATCACTATAATTATCTGTTTCTGTCTCCCTGTTTCTCCAACTAGGAGTCTATTTGTGTAACTGGCAGTCTACCTGTCTATCTACCTTTAGCACAGTGACAATTGAAAATTCAGGCGATTGTCTTCTGGCAGGATTGTCAGTAGAGAATTCACAATTGTAATTGCATTATTTTACAGTGAAGTTTTTTTTTCTTGATTCCTTTTAGAGCTTATCGTACACTTCTCCCCCCCATCGTTGGCTTTGTTCTCTCGGATGGAGTGAAGAGCTGGAGGCAGTGACATTGTTTTCTGTATGAATACAGATGCGTTATTGCACCCGATACAGAAGAGTACTGGTTTACGGTCACACACACACAAAAACCGATGAGTCTGTTCTGAGGAGACTCCAGAGTCTTTGAAAAACAGATGCCAAAATCGTTTTCCCTCTCTCTGTCTTTACATCCACGTATTTTCATCCATCCAAAGGGACCGTCTATCACTTTGTTCCTGTTTGTTTTCCAGAGAGAAAGGCCCAGGAATTCCAGGAAAGGAGTTTTATGCTGACAGGTCTGATATGACCAGTTTTTCCATTTTATTCCCAATCTCTCCGGGGACTTGAAGCTCCTCGGATTCATAGTCATCATCAAACGACCTGGGAGCACAACACACATAGTAGAACTGGTTAATTGTTGCTGCACACACCTTATACTTTTATTGTCTTGACAATCACGCTAATCTACAGATACTAAAAGGGGTGTCTTCTTTAAATGCACGGCAAGCTGCAGAGAACTCTATTAAAGAAACTGATAGGCGTGTATTGTGTGAGTGTGTGTGTGTGTGTGTGTGTGTGTTGTACCCCTCGTGTAGCTGCTCATTTGCAGTCTCCTCCGCCACCAGTATCTCATACTCCTCTGAGGCATATTTATCCCAATCAGATGGCTCTGGACCTTCACTATCAACGTCCTGGAACAACACATGCACATCAAAAATCAGTACTTTACAGGTATCAACAAAAACTAAAAGAAAAGTAAAGTAAGAGAATTTCGTACATTTTTACAAAATAAAATAAAGCCACAAAAAGGGAAGCAGCTTTAAAACTATACAAATAAATGGCATCTCTAAGTGTGGAGGATGTATCAAAACCCAGTAGTTCTAGTGGTAATGGAGGATTCTTTTGTGGAGTAAGCTGCTTCCAAGTAATTTCTTTGATTTAAAAAGAAATGTAATGCCCAGACAGTGTAGTATTTTGAAAAGTAAACATATCTACAGTCAGTGAGTAGCAGGCAGATTTTATTATATTTCCATCATCTTCTCCAACATCTCAAAAACTGTGTACTGCTTCACACATTATTTTTGAATTTTGACAGACTTTTTTTTTATTTTCTCTTTTGCAACAAGGAATCAACACCCCCTGAATATTTCATATAAGAGATGCAAATTCACACCTTTTGCACAGCAAATGGGTCTCTCTGTTCGTGGTCCAGGTATTTCTCCAGGTTGAAGAAGGTGTCAAAGAATATGTGAGCCATCCGGCAGCGCTTCAAATCACCAAGGGTTATCTTACCTGGAGAAAACAACGTATACACAAACACGTGCATGTGTAAAGTTCAGATAGCAAGGTAATAAAGGATGATGGTAGGGTGTAATAATAAAGAGAAATAAAAAAAAACACCAAGGGTGAGCCAGTACTGGCACCAACCTTGGCTCTCAGGTTTGACCAGGTCGAGCATCTGGCAGAGCAAATCCTGGAAGGGCAGAGGTTCGATGCCCATCCTTTCCATCCTCTCACACTGTTCCTCATAGAAATACTCCAACTCAAACATGGACAGGACACCATCGCCATCCGTGTCCATGCAGCGGAACCAGTACTCTATACTGGAGAGAGAGAGAGATGACAAATGCACACAGAGTTACACACTACATACAGACACAAACACTGTGGAAGAAGTGCATTTGCAAATAAAGTGTGTGACATCTGACATATTTATTAGACACATTCAGAGAGAAGAAACGCTTAAAACGGCTGCTCAGTCACACAGAACAAAGTGTATGTATATTACCTGGTGGGATTTTTCTTGTCTTCTTCAGATATGAGGAACCAGACGAACTCAGCGTAGCTCATCCTGCCTTCTCTCTGCACGGCGTTACCCCTGGAAACAAGAGAGACAGAGGCATTCACATTCAACACTGCCATTATTTTGAAGTAATCAGCTCCTCTGTGTTTGTGTATGTGTGTTTCCACTTACCGAGTAACGGCCCCTGAAAACAATCTTTCAATGATTCTGTTTGAGGATGCTGTCAGAGGAGAGAATGAGAAAAATAAGCAAATGTGACTTTGTTCAAAGACAGAAACAAATGGATACTGTTGTAAACCATTGTGTATACAGTACAGTCACTTGCGTAAGTACTGAGTCAGTGAATTACATTTTGGCTAAGTGGTCATATAATGCAGTTAACAGTGTAATGCATTTTACATCAGACAGCATGAACGTGTTAAGCCTAGGACAAACAGCTGTTGTTTTTTGCACTAGCAAGCCCAACAAATGGAAAATAAGCAAATGAATGTGCCAAATCCAAAGACAGTCTGCTTCTGATTCTTTACTGGCATCCAATCCATATTAAATCAATGAGACCAAAAAATACAGCTCCAACTTTTTAAACTTTTTAAAATTTTATTTAAATAGCCCAATATCACAAATCACAAATTTGCCTCAAGGGGCTTTACAATACGTACAGGACACCCTCTTTCCTTAGATACTTCATGTCATTGACCATAAATGTTATGTTTTTGATTTTGAAATAACATTTGTTTTCCCTTAAGGCCTGAATTCTTTCCTGATATACATTTAATACCCCCATGTGTCTGGTATAGCTGTATTTCAGTTGGGGAAAATAAACCCTCTGCTCTTTGAGTTGTTCTTACCATGGTCATTGTATCTCGCCAGGTCTTTGGGGTCAATGTAGAGGTCATGGTCGGTGTCCAGCTCCCAGAACTTGCAGTAGATGACGTAGAAGTGTTCGTAGGAGAAGTAGTCAGTGATCTGGTTGATGTCGTCCTCCTCCTCCAGCAGGGCCAAGGTCTGTAGGAAGTTGCTCCGGCGCAGCTCCATCATGGTGATACGACCTGTCCACGAACGGTTCACCACGTAGAATATCCGTTGGATCACCTGGGACAACAGAGTATCCAAATGGTACTGATCAGCATGAGTGGATTCATTTTACAATAGGGAGAGAAGAAGAGTCAAATTAAATTGAATTATGAAATTCTTTTGATAAAGTAGCGCTACAAAAGAGTAAACACAGTTACACAACAGTGAGAGCATGCAAATGATTGTCACAGACACTCAGACTAAACCATACATTCTTTAGGTCATTACAGAATTGCACGTAAGAGCTCCATAATAATAGAGAATTATTATTTGCCTTCACTGTTCTCAATCAATCAATCACTTTATTTGTCCCCAAAAAGGAAATTGGTTGCGCAGTAGTGAAACACAAAACACAAGATAAAAGCACAAAGCACATGAAAACATCATAAATACAAAACAGAAATAAGAAGTACAAGTTCAAACAATTTAGAAATAAGTTACATTATAAGTACATATATAAAAACTAATTTGAATTTGGGTTGAATGGGTATAATGTATGTGCTATTGTCACCTTTCCAGAATTAAGCTGAGAGATGGCAGAGGGTATGAAACATTTTTATATATATTAGTTTTGGCTAATGGGAGTCTAAAAAGGGATCCAGAAAGTCTGACACTGCTGCATGGACTCTGCTTTCAGTCTATGAAAATAGCATGAAACTTGCATGGGACCTATGCAAGCCCTGTCATCTGGACCTATTAAACATATTCCTCATCTTTCCATGAGAGAGACCTAGCAACAATGCATGATATTTTTGTCCTCATTCATAATATGAGTGAGACAGGTCTTTAGCATACAATGGAAACAAGTGGGTCCGGGCTCCCTGTCCCTGAAACACAACACTTAAGTTAGGCTTAGTAAAGAGCAGATTAGCACCCATTTCCTGGTACATGGACCTCCCAGGGCTACTAATGTCTCATACAGTAGCGGGTCAGCTGGCCTAAACTAAAGGAAGTGTCTTAATATGGGCATGTGGAGGGTCGGGGCCTCTGCTGCAGCGGCTGTAGGGGGCATCAGTGTTTCCATGACGTCACTGCACGCTGCCCCACCAGAGCACAGACTTCTCTGCATCTCTGCACTTCTACGCAGCAAAGCCCCGACTTCTAAAGCACGTGTTGCAGCTGTCCCGATCCACATCCACATCCACACACAAACACAGTCTGCTGCTAAAGTTACTAGATGTGCACAGAAGCAGTTTTGCTGACAATGTAGAGTAAATTCTGAGAGGTCACTGATATTTAATGCTGATCTAACTGTGATGGTTTTGACTATTTCATGCTTTGCACAGTGCAGTGCAGCGGTGGAAGTATTTAGATCTTTTACTTAAGTAAAAGTAACAACACCATAATGTAAAAATAAGCCATTACAAGTAAAAGTCCATTCAAACTTTTACTTGAGTAAAAGTACATATGTATTATCAGCAAAATGTAAAATATCAAAAGTAAAACTACTTATTAATGACCACTTTCAGGCAGTTATATTATGGTATGTCATTAGTGGATTATTATTACTGATGCATTAACATAAGTTACTAGCATTTTATTGTTGTAGCTGTAACAGTTTTGTACATGTTGGACAGTTTAATCTATAATAATACATCGTATTTTATAACTTCATCAAAAATGTCTTGTATGAAAAATCTGTGAAAATCTGTTATTTGTAAAGCTATTAGTACCTTAAGCTGTCATATATGTAGTGGAGTAAAAGGTACAATATAACGCATAAAGTGGCATAAAATGGAAATAATTAAGTAAAGTGAAAGTACATCAAAACTCTACTTGAGTGAATGTATTTAGTTACTTTCCACCACTGGTACAGTGCCACATTTTTAGGACATTATATCATTCATTGTTGATGTAACCCTAATACCTATTTGATTTGTAATGAAATCATACATTTTTATATATTTTTTGTACTTTTTCAATCGAAAGTTTAATCATTTTTATGTCATAAAATTTGGTTTAATTTGTACTTTTCTTCAAATGCATCAAGTGTGACTACTAGGACAACATTAATAATGTGTCTGCTGTTCAGCCTAGGTTGCTAATAGCTTTTTTGCGCTTTATTCTTATATAATTCTGTATATTTAAAAAAAAAAAAAAAAAAAAAGGTATTTGGATAATAGATAAGAAGCTGTGGCTCCATTACAGCCTTACCATTACACTAAAATACACTATTGTAATAAAACACAAAAAGGACAGCTGATATCATTTTTTATGCCATTTACCGTTGTTATGTAGCGGGAATGGAATTCAGGTGCATCCTTTAGAAATGTGAGCCCAGGGTGTGTATCCACTATGTCCTAATCAGACCAACACAAACAGGAAGAAACAAACAAACAAACAAAAAACATAATTTAGACACATTTGTGGCAAATACAGAGGACAGCACACAGACTGTGTAATGTTTGAGTTGCTCATCTGATTGATCGATGTTGATAAGACATTTTACCTGCAGTAGAGGAATTAAGTCCTCCTGCTCCAGGTACTTACAGCTGGGTTTGGCTAGCAGGTAAATAAACCTAGATGCATCATCGTGGCAACTGTGCAACAACCTGCAGGAGAGGAGAGGAGAGGAGAGGAGAGGTTTTTGGGAGAAGTTTAATATTATAGCCTGATGAGAGTTATGATATCATATTTCTAAGACTTAGATGTCTTACTTCCTCCAGGTTGCAATGAACGAGTGAACAGAGACAAAGCCCGTCCTCTCGCCACCTGCTGAGTAAAACATCGGGGCTTTCCAGTAAAGTGGACACCCGCATGCCTGAAAAGAAACACAAGTTAACACTACCAATACATTACCCTGAGAAACAATCATGTACTGTACTTCACTAGAGTGTTTGTTTCCTAGAATCAGTGATCACACTGCTTAGAAAGGAGTGGCACGGAGTGTGTGTCATGATTTCTGGAGAAAGGAAACTGTTTCCAGAAAATGTTCATGGAATAAATCAGCGTGGTAGCTTCAAGATGAAACATGAAAACACTGATGTTAATCTCACATATTACTGCAAGTAAATGTTGATGCTGATCTTTTTTATCTTTTAAGCTTTTATTATACTTAAAAGCAGGTGAAAATTAAAAACAGAAGTGAAGGGTGTTTCTAGAATTATGAACGTGGTAATGTCTGTTGTTAAACTGCTGACCTTTGCAATCTTGCCCATTTCATATATGTCAGCCTTCTCCTCCTCAAACTCAGTGAAAGCTGTCTCGATGGCAGCAATGGCTGCGTCGTGGTTGGTAGCCGGGCCCATGGCGGGGAGCCCACGGGGGTAGTAGAACCTGGGAATGTTGATGGCAGGTGGAGGAGGGGTGACAATCACCGGAGCCGGAGGAGGGCTGGGTGAGCGCGGTGTGGGGGCGGGTGCGGCTGTGGCCAGGGCAGGGGCTGGCGGAGGTGTGCCTGGTTTCTTCTCTTGTTTGGACTGGACCTGAAAAGAGAGAAGGGAAGATCATGTGTGGGAATGGACAAGCAGTGCTGGGGGTGATTTTTACACCTCGTATTTGCAATTCTATTAGTCTGTAATCAGTTACAATTTAAAATAACAACATTGTTCATTTTATCTTTTTTTTCAAATGATGAACCAAATCTTAAAAGAAAGGTAGATAAAAAAATAATAACTCTTGTAACATCTTACGTAGACAACATGCTAATGACTGAAACACCACAGTCTAGGTATGCTTGATGTGGCTTATTGTTCCACACCGGAGCTACAATCTTGCATTGCATTTTAAATATCAACTGACAACACACTTACAGCCATATTGCTGCATGATTTTGACCTGATCCAAATGTAAAAATCACCTTCTTTGCAACTCCGTATTCATTTTTATGGGAAGTAACTAAGTAAAGAATATAAGTACTTTCCCCCTGGACTGAACTTTATGAGGAGGAAGGACCCATGTATGAGATGTGGTGGAAACCCCCGCTGAGTCACAAACATACATACAAACAATGACAGTCTTGTTTTACAATCTGTCAGTCACTAAATTGGTCAGGAAATTACAACGCAGTCAGCACTTACAAACTGACTGAAATGGTTGGCAAGAAAAGCTCCAGGTGGCACAAGACTATGCTGGGCTTAACTTAATTTATCCTAATTGCTGGAACCTTAACTAACTAATAAGGCAAAATAAACAACACACATAACAACAGTACTACTGTATTTATGATCTGATCAAGCCCTTTCAGCTTTAAAATTCTGTGCACATATATCTACACATCAATAAAGAATTTAAATGAGCACTATACAAGTAAATGAAGGGGACAACACTATGAATTACAAAAAAAGGGCCTTCTGGGTAGAATGCAGTAATGCATGCATGAGAAAATAGTATTATTTGTCTTAGATTGGGAAGAATTGGTTGAAAATTGAAGTCCTCAAAAATATCCATTTATTGTTTCACATTTTAGATTACTTTCTTTACTAATCAAATGGCGAGCAGGAAAGAGGGAGAGGAAAAATGCTTCAGTGAGTTCCAGGCAGCCATCTCTATTCGAGACCCAACACAAGACTCACCTCATGTAACAGATGCACAAAAACAAACACACCCAAACACTGTGGAGTGTCCTCAGGAAGATCAACATACTCTCATTATCTAATTCACAAGACAACAATTTACACTACCAGCAGCGTCAAGGTGAGATAACATGTCAAATTCTGATACAAGGGCCATTTGTTCAGGGGTGATGGTGTGAACAGTTACAGATTTCTCACAGTGAAATTAAAAGACCTGAAAGCAGAATTTAATTAACACTGCTTAAAACAAAACCACCAGGAGCTCCCTGGTGCCTGGTGTGTTTGGTGTGTGTCTTCTCAAGGGCCTCCATACTGTGTGTACTGAGCAGGACAGCTGTAGCGGTCCTCCCCCCCTCCCACTCTCCTTCACAGAGTTCATTCTGTCACTCTATTCCTGCACCTCCTGCCCTATTAATACCCTGCTGGTATCTGCCTCAGAATAGTTTGTTGTCCCTGGCATGTCACTCTGTGTGTATGACAGCAACAAGATGAATCTACTGTATGTGTGTATATAATATATGAACATCTGTGTATGCTTATGTGTGTAGAAAACGTGTGTGTGTGTGTGTGTAAAAGAAAGAAAGAGATATAAATTGAGAGATTATTAGCATTTGAGTATATTTTTTGTGTGAATAACTTCTTCATATTTCTCTTGAGTTTGCATTTTGCGTGCACGTTCCAAACTTGCACCCCGTCCATCCTGCTTATTGCACCGACTGACCTGTTGCTGCTGGAAGGACTTGAGTCTCTTCTTGAAGCGTGAGGGGAGGACAAAGTCACACCCCCTGGCCAGAAAGGCCAGCTCCCCCCTCAGGTCAGGGTCCAGACGTAACGACGTCTCCTTGATCATCATGGTGGGGGCCGAGACACGCAACCCCCCACCAGAAATGGCCACCGGTGCGGCTACTGACACGGCGACTACTGATGGACCAGCTTGCCCGGCTACCAAACAACCACCGAAAAGAGAGTGGACTGTAGTAAAGAAGTCCACATAACAGCTCAGATATCCAGTAACCAAAAAAATGGCCAAACACCTCAAGAAAGCATGTGTGCGATTTCAGGCAAAACGCCCTTCGGCAATCACTCACACTCCCAAAAGTTCTCCCTTCCAGGCTCCACTCGTATGTACAGGCTCCCAAAGCAGTAATCCAGCAGTGTATCTGTGCAAAGAGATGTTCCTTAAGACTCCTGTGCTACTATAAGGCCGGGAGACAGAACCATGGTACTGGGCTTTATGGCCAATCGCAGCCCCAAACAGCAGCTTCTCTCTAGGGTAGAAAACCTCTGGTGTCCCCCTGTCAGCTCTGGAGGTATTTATTTGGTGTAGTCTCACTGGTGCCTGCCGCTCCAAGCTGGGCTCTGACAAACTGCACTTAGAAACATGAGCCATGCCGGGGTCTGGCAACACGCACACACACGGCAAACCGGCTGTCCTGAGCATAGGGTGGGGGGAGGGGTGTGTGGCGGGGGTTCAGCCATGTTGCATATCTGTGTGCAGTGTTTTGCAGGATCTGAGCCCGCCTTTGACTAAAGTTAGCCAGTGGGAAGTTACAGCTCAAAGTGACTCTGACTGAAATCATTTTACTGCAGACAGGAAGCTTGGGTCGGTGCTTCAGCGTGAGTGCAAAGAACAAGTACGCCGAAATATTTTCATAGAGGCAATTTGGGACGGAGTGATGAATCAGTGGGCAATGCACCTGTTATGTCTGTTGACATACAGTTATTCCACTGGACTTGCAAGGAGTCTTAAAACAGCTTTCCCTTTTGCTACAACATTAAAATCTTTAAAAATCTAAGAGTGTATGAGAGTCACGCTTGATTAGAGCTGAAAATAACAATTATTGTTAATGACATTTTTTTTAAATAATCGATTAAGCTATTAGTCTATAAAAGGTCAGAAAATAATAACAAATGCCCATCACAACCTAAAATAAGGCTGCAACAAACAATTATTTTCAGTACCATTAATCTGACAATTATTTTCTCAGGGGAAAGGGGAAAATGCCCATCACAATTTCCTGTAGCCCAAGATGATGTCTTCAAATTACTTGTTTTTTCCAACTGTCCCAAATCCCAAAATATTCCGTTTACTATTACATAAGAGAAAGAAGAGCAGCAAATCCTCACATTTGAGAAGCTGAACTGAACTGAATTCTTGTCATTTTTGCTTGAAATATGACTTAAGGATTAATCAATTTTTAATTTTTCAATATTTAATCAAATAGCTGCAGATCATTTTTCTGTCAATCAACTAATTGATTAATTGACTGATCGTATCAGCTCTTCAGTCCAACACCAAAAGATATTCAGTTTACAATCATATAAACAAAGAAAGGAAGCAAATCCTCATAACTGAAAAGGGACCGGAAATTTGATAATCAAAATTGTTGGCAATTACTTTTCTGTCATTTGACTAATCAATTAATTACCTAATTATTTTAGCTCTACTCTTGATTGACACCTTCCAAAAGACTCTTAAGCCATCAGTAGGATTTAGGTTATTTCCTGATGCTTCTGATACGTAGGTGCAAAATAAAAATGTAGTATTTGTGGTTGAATAATTATATACAAAGCAAGCTTAGAAGAAAAAATGTAAACATATTTGCACCCTATGTAAATTAGCACATATGGTAATAGCTAATAAATATTGAGTATAAATAGATAAGTGTATAAATTGCCAATACAACATCCTCCATCTGCCAGGAAGCCCAGAGTCTGTCCTTTCTCCCAGCTATGCCAGATCAGGCCAGTAGGCCTTTGGTGCCAAGCAACACCAATCTGAAGAGGGGATCCCTCAGGACAGACGGGCGTGACCTATTTTAAACTTGCCCAGCTAAAATCCCTCCAACAGTAAGACACTACACCAAATGTCTGCCATAAAACTGTTATCACATACCATGTATATCAGTGGTTGCTGCTGACTGTCAAAGAAAAGGAAACCGTCAATTTCTCAGAATCCGTTGGCGCAGTAAACACAGATTCCACTGCGGCTGGTCTCTGGGCAGCACAGTCTAGTGCCCTCTAGTGCTATACTGGACTCCATGAGTATGTTAACTCATGAAACAGAAGCATATATATAAGTAGAAATACATCACGGCTGTTGGATGAAAACTTTTCAGGAACTAAGGAAACAGATTTTCCACTTCCTGGGGTCATGAAACTGAAATTATGAGCTTTTCCCACAACAGCAACACATGCTACTTTCATTCTGGTCCAGTGTGTATTTTTTTAATATCCTAAATATTTTCTATTTTCTATCTGTAACTGTTTCTACTCTTGCTTTTCTACTATATTTTTATGATGTTTCATCTATTGGAGTCCCTGTTCTTGCTGTCCTTGTGTTTCAGTATGTATTTCACCACTTTGTAAACTGTTAGTCTCTGCATTCAGAATGTCTCTGTGTGTGTGTGTGTGTGTGTGTGTGTGTGTGTGTGTGTGTGTGTGTGTGTGTGTGAGAGTGTGTGTGTGTGAATAACTTTCCAGAAAAATAAGTGAGTCACCTTGGGTTTTAGGGTAACTCCTCTCAGCTCCCTGTACGCCCTACTGAATTCTTTGGACCAACTGGACTACTGTACTAAAGCCAAGGTCACATACCGATCCCACACACACACACACGGTCACACTGACACACACATTGTTTTCTTTCTGGCTACTTCTCACCTCTGTGCTGCAGCGGGAAAGATTATACAGTCACTATCTCGTGTCTATCAACGATCCATCTCACCAGCCTTTCATGTCATGTTGAATCCCTCACCCCTCCCTCTCTTTTTCTCCCTCACTCTCCCCGTCTCTGCTGCTCAGTCTGATCACTGAAAGTTAGTTCCCACCACTTCCTCTGCACCACCTCATCAACTGTAGCAATGCACTTGTGATATCATAAATCTCTGTATAAAGAGATACGTGTGTGCATGTAAGTGTGTAACTGTGAGTGCGTGTAAAGGGAGCCAGACCAGATGCCATTGGGCAGCTGTGTGCTCTTTTCCTGTCTGACTGACAGTCAGTGTAACCCTGCCTTCTCAAAAAGTCTCTGCTTGGTCCTAAAGCCAGCCTCTCAGTCTTGAGTGTTAAACTTCACTCCAGCTTTTAAAATATTTGTCACTTAAGCTGGCGCAGCAGCAAAATGCTGTTACTTTACCAAGATATGAAGACTGTGAGGATGGTGTGTGGGAGCCAACTCCTTTAAAGATTCTGAGATGTTCCACTACAGCATGTGGGACAGTAGCTGCAAGTCTGCTCAGGTGACATGAAAACAACTTGTGGGACAAACTGTTCCCCATGGGAGGGATCCATAAGGTCAGCAGTGATGTGTGGGTCAGTTCTGTCGCCAACCAAATGCATATTGTTAATATGCTTTATAAAATGCTACAACGAAAAGACTTGCATTGTAATAACCTAGAATTTTAGTCTAGTTTAGTTAGTTACTCAACTTAAACTGCAAGGTGCTACAGCATGTTGTTAAATGATATTGTATATATTATTATATTGTGTTAAAGCTGCAGTAATCAATATTTTTGTATTAACAATAGATTAAATGACTATTTGCAATGTGAAAGGGGTCACTCGTAGCGATGACCCCACAGAGAATAATCACCTGGCTCAGTTCCCCTCAGCTTTGTTTTTTTTTAGCATCCAGCTTCCAGTGCATTGTTTTGACTTTTTTGGCCTGCAACTTTACTGTTTTGATTCAGTCTTAACACTCTTCAATCCCGTTTCCAGCTGAAGCAAGCAGCTGTTTTCAGCAAAAAAGCTCTAATAAACCCACTGTATGCTACCCAGCCAGTACCAAAAAGTAGACAGATGCAGTTAGCGACTAGCTGGTGAACATAGTGGAGTTGGAGTTGGTGGAGAACAAAACAAAGCTAAAAGGAGTATGAACATTGGATTTGACATTGTTCACTGACATTCATCAGGTGGCCAGAAACACAACTTCAAATGAATGCTAACGTTACTCTGTGACTGCTGGATTTGTAAATAGGCAACTGTTTGCTAACATGTTCGCCGTAACAACTTTATAAGGTGATAATATGTCAGTGTTGTGTTGCAGCTTGCTCCACTGCCCCAAAGTGATTAAAATCAATGAAACTACAGGCCACAAAATAGAAAAAAAAAAAAACATTTTAAAGTTAAATGTGCAGCCCTTTTACTTTTACAGTTCCCTACTGTACAGACAGATTGAGCATTAAGGTATAGGCCATGATCCGAGTGTAGACAAATGGGATATTAGGATTTAAACCTGCTATCACTTCCAAATTGATTAACAGAGATACACAGCTTAATGCTAAATAAGAACAAAATATAAATTACTGTTATCTGATATTGTTACAATCTGTATTTTCAATATTGATCTGTTGAGAAACACAAATGCTGAATTATATGAATATATATATATTTTTAAAAAAGCTGAAAAGAATTGTTGATTGGACCCTTGATTGGACCCACAGCATATGATCTAATACATATATAGGACACATGGATGCTTTTAATGTCATTGTTCTTTTAATTGGCTAGTTGATTAACATATAACCTCCCAAAAAATTACTGTATTCCCTTAAAATGCTCGGTTAGGGAGAGAAAAGGCAGGCAAAGGGGCTGAGAAACAGGTGTGTCTAAGTGTGTGTTGAGTGTTATGTCTGCTTTCCTCCGCCCACCACACAAACCTGATCCAACTCCACTGCTACAGGAACAGGTGAGTCAGCAGCCTTCATGGCATTGATCAAATACATGCATGGTGGGAAGAGCAGGGGGACCGACGCAGAGGATCAGCTGTCCAAAAACAACTGTCGCCTTCGTCCAACTGTTAAACACACACTTGATGTGCACGCATGCCCTTCTAAAGGGTTTAATTAGCACACAAGCATTGATACATGTGTCTAATTTGTCAGGCATATCATTAGAGTGGGTGTGTGTGGGCGTGCATGTATGTCTCAGTGGATTCAGTTAACAGGAACTGCTTCTTCCAGTCTTCCAGTTGAATAGTGTGAACATAACAACTTCCTAAACACACACACACACACACACACACACACACACACACCTGCTCTGTGAAATTGGCTGTCTGCTGTGTGTAAAATTATCTGTGTAAATATAGCCACCGATTTCACGTTTATTTCTGCTCCAGGCACCGGGCAGACTTCTTCACACACATATACATGGATGCACACGTGACAACACACACACACACACACACACACACACATGCATTAGGTTGGGAAAGGTGCTTGAAGACGCAATTTAGCAGATTTTGCTGATAACTTGAGTTGAGTTATGATCAGGCATTTAATTGGACTGCTCAATCACATTCAACCTATTACTATTACTAATATTACTTTCTATGACACAAAGTCAAGTCAGTAGATATATTTAAATTTGTAAAGTGATTTAGAACTACACTGACAAAAAATGCTTTGAAAACCTTTGAACAAGCTTAATGTTTTTTTTTACAGTGTATAGGACTATAAGTCAAAGATTACTGCAATCATTACTGCTTTTGCAAGTGTGTGTTGTTTTGCATGTCAGCCTTATATTTTTATGTATTGTTATTGTTAATACTTGCAGTGAAACCAACTGCCCACTGGGACAAATATTTTAAACTTGAACCTGATATCACATCGCAATAGGCTACTCCCACTCCCCATCTCTGTGATTATACACACACTCACTATAGACCAGGCCTGCCAAATGCCATCCCCATGGCAATAACCCTTTCCCTGGATTGAGTGGCGGGTGGAATGCTCCCAGGGTTACCGTGCCAACAGCAGGAAACGCAGTTCACATCGCTGCTCTATTCTTTATTCCCAGTCTCACTTCCTCTCAAGAAGGACACACACACACACAAAGTTGCCTTGGGAGCCTCCTCCTTAAACTGTGGAGAATGAACCGAGTTCAAGTGCTGCTTCCGTGATAGATGAAGTGAATCAGTGCTGGCCACGGTCTACCTCACATCCGAAGGAGGACAACATGGGAACAGTTAAAGACACAGCTGCTGTAGCTGTCTGAGTGGAAGCAGAGGCTGTCGTGCAATAAAAAACGTCACCACAGCAGCAAACAGTCCAGTATTGAAAATAATACACATTTTATAATATATCTGGTGATATTCTTACTTTACATCAGATAACATGAACAAACATTTTGTGATAAAGATACTCTGCCACCAGCAGTTGGTCTGAGTTGAACATTCTGTTGCTAGTGGCAACAACTACTAGCACAATTCTGTAGCTTTTGTTGTTTACATCCACCAATTTGTAAGATCTGTGACTAAGCAAATATTGTGAGTGATCTACTACTCAAATGCCCTTGTTTCAGCATTATCTGTAGGTATCAATATCTCTATTTATTATAGCACCTTTCTGATTTGTGATTTAGTTTTTCTGCAAACAATTAGTGCTAACCAAGCTAGCCCTTATACTAGCTGTCTCGTGTGGACTGTATGTATGTATCTGTATGTACCTCTAAAGCTCATGTTTAATCTTGTTTACCCACTGTAAAACTGTGATTTGTCCGTTTTACACTTTGGTTTTTATATGAACTAAACAAATGAGAAATAACGTGTTAATTAATGAGCTTTAGAGAGCTTTTCCGCCGTTTCCAGTCTTTATGCTAAGCTAAGCTAACCAGCTGCCGGCTGTAGACTTATTTGCCATATAGACATGAAAATAGTATTGATCTTCTCATCTCACTGTTTTCAGATAAAAGCGAATAAGCGTATTTTCAAAAATATCGAACTATTCCTTCCATATTGTTCTTTCACTGGCGATTGCTTCTGCCAGCTTCTACCCTATATGTAAAGCAGTTCGGGAACCGTTAAGGTTGAAAAGGTCTATATAAATGAAGGCCATTTACTCTAATTACTCTCTCTCTCTCTCTCTATATATATATATATATATATATATATATATATTGCCATGGGGATGGCATATAATATATATATATACCCTAGCCTATTTCTGGGAGGGTTGCCCAGCTACATCACCAAAAAAACGTCCCAGTGAATCACCTCCCTCGGCGGGAACAGCAGCCTGTCAACAAGTAATTTTTAATCACAACAAACTTCAGGCCTTCATTGGCCAGCATGGCTTTTTATATTTATACACATGACTATCAGGGCAAGTTTTGCATTACCTTCCAAAGGCTATCTTAAGATTTAGAGTAAGTAAGCTAATCCTACATCAGCAATAGTGATGGGCCTCAGCCTGGAGCTGCTGTGAGAGAGCTGTCACTAGAGTGCAGCGAGAGACTTCACACAGCCAGTGGTGGTGCAGATCAGCTCCTGTTTCCTCTCTTTTTCAGAGAGAAGAGTAAAGATAGACAAGAATGTTAGGAGGGAGCATTAAGAAGCAGCCACTGCACAAGCCATTGCCCATTTAGCTGCAGCACTGTGATATTAATAACACATCTTAGCAGGAGATGGTCAGGTAGCACTTAAGAATAAACGTAAGTTAAGAAAAAGAAACATAAGAATGCACATTTTCCCAGCATAAAACATAAGACAGCAGCCTCTAGAAACGCCTCTCTTAGACCCAGTACTGTATCTTGCACCACCCTTTCATCACAATATCACAATCATGGCAGATTGTGCCATTGTTTCAACACAGGACAGTTTATCTTCCTTTACTTCATTGAAAAAAGAAATCGGTTAAAAGCATTGAAAGCAGCTTAAGAAATGGAAGATGTGAAAACGTACTTGGCAATAAAACCGATTTTGATTGAGATCCTAAAACACTACTTTACTTTACTTCACAGATCATCCTGTAGATGGAGCTATAGATCCTCTTCATATCAAAAAACAGAAGTGGGGTTGGCCTGCAAGCAGACTCATTACCCTATGGTACAGTAGGGGCTGAGAGTCGCTAGGGGGTAGCAGCTCTCTTCTTGTTACTATGTTTAAACAACCCTCAATCCTCAGTCACAGGTGAGCCTGGATCTGACAGAAGATGCTGGTTTCTGTTGCCTTTGATCCTCTCGGCTTCAGCTCCCTCATCTCATCTTATTCAAGGCTAAAATTCCTGAAATTACCTTGGCTAAATAAACCTAATTGGGCCAAAATTACAAGCATATACAGCTTGTATTCCATTCATCCTGAATTACTTTGTGTGCTTTAAAACTTAGAACACAGGCATGAAAATACTGTCAGAGGATCCAGACATGTTTGTCTCGTTTAACTGGTGAAAGCATCTTAGCACTGAGGCAGTTTTCCGGTGAAAACCCCCGGCCCGGTTTGGGTGGAGCTGGGTGAAGGGTGAGTTCAAAGGGAGAGGGAGGGTGGGGTTAAACAGGGAGACGGGTGACCGAGTCATGATGTTCTAGAACATTAGCAAACTCTTTCACATGGAAACAAACACACACACAAATGCACAAACACAGACACGTATGCACAGCCAGCCACACCCATATCAACACAGTCAGTATTCGGAAATAAACCTAAAACACATCCAGTCTCCATTTGATCTCCCCTGGTGCCACAGTTCTGCGAGGGAGCCCCCATCAGCCAATCAGATTGCACAACTGACATTCTGGGGTAGGGGAGTCCCACCAGCTACCTACTGCTTATAAACATGTTGTGGTGGTTTCCATGGTGACACGAAGGGAGGCCTAAAGAGTTATGCAGTAATGCCTCCCACTGAGCTAAAAACTTTTCAGATGAAAGAGTGACTCGCATAAAAAAAGTCAGGCTTGCATATGTGTGTGTGCGCATACAAGCATCTGGGCAAGTGCACACACTCCAACAGAGCACACTGCACTGGGAACAGCAGTTGGATGCTATCCCAGCCTGCACTGGGAGTGGTGAATCATGATGTCACTTGCTTAAAAGTGCTGTGTGTGTGTGTGTGTGTGTGTGTGTGTGTGTGTGTGTGTCAAAGGGCTGGGTGGTGAATATTCCATTGTCCAGGCTAACCTTGGATGGTATGAACTGTATTGGAAAAGTCCTCCTCTCACACATAGCAACACAGACCCCTGTCTGGGATTGCATTGTGTGTGTGTGTGTGGGTGTGTGTGTGTGTGTGCGCGCGCGCATGTATAATTGAATGCATTCATCTGTGAGCTTGTGCACCTAGGTTGAAACAGGCGTCTTTCCCCCCGCTTGGCCGAGGTTCCCGCTGTGACCTTATTTCCTGTGGAAGCAGCCGAGGAATGATGTCATCCTTGCCGACCCAGAGTCAACAACTGTACGTTACAGGCCCCCCCTCACTTACTCCATCCCCCTCCTGCAGCACCATGAGTCCCTTTCTCATCTCTGTTCTTTTTCTTTTTTACGCCTGTTCCTCTTCTTTGTTAACTCCCTATGAATTCCTCTTTTCTCTAAGTCGTCTTCTCAGATAACAAAATCTCCCCCCTGCTGCCTCTCACAGACACTCATTCATTTGGCTTTCCTGTCTTCTTGTTATTTCCCTTTCTATCTACACGCTTTTATATATCGCTCCTTCTACCCTTCTTTCAAGGCTTCCTGTGCCAAAAAGTAGCATGTCGAAAAGGTCAAGAGTTCCTTTCCTTTCAGCTGGCTAAAAAATATGGGCAGGAAAAGTCAGAAAGAGGAACACTGACTCACGGAGGCACTGTTATTTTCAGATGAGAATATGTTGAAATGTATGAAACTATTAAACACAGATATATCCACAAACTGATTGCACTTTCATTAAGGAAATTGTAAACCTTCTCTAACCAGGCAGATTACACAGCTACAGGTACAGCCTTATTATTTAACCTCGTTTCTGGGTTGGCTGCAATTTTTTTCTGATTTTGGGGACGGTGTAATTGCACACGCAAGTTTTGTTGGGGTTCAAGAGTCCAAAAAGTCCATTTGCTCACACAGTGTGTTGTCACATTGTCATTACAAAGGAAAATTAATTCCACTGAAAGACATCTTTCAGTTTTACCAGCTGCAACCCAGAAATTATACATTTTTCAGCAGAGGATGTCCCTGTTTTGGTCCAGACCCAGCTACAAACAAAATGTGAACTGAAGCTCTACCACCTCCTCACCACTTTCCTGGGGGGAACCCTCCAGCACAACTCGAGACGGACCGGCCCGGAACTATTCTAGCCTAGCAACACATCCAAACACTCAAATCAGCAGCGGGATAATTAAGCCATCAGAATGGCAGCTCTGGATACAGCCAGGAGTGTGACGTGTGTCTGTAAATCATGTCACCATTGGCTGTACAGAAACAACCCCACTGAAACAAACATACAGGTCAAATTTAGGTACAGGGAAATGTGCTCTCAGATATCTATTCTTATATTTCCCTAAAACAGAGAGAGGGGAAGAGAAAGACAGACCAAACTGAACTGAACTGAAGTACCACTAACAGATTTAGTTGACTCTACTCGCAGAATCGCTGCTGCCACGTCTCCCCGCTCTGAGTTTGACTGTTGGGGCCTTGCCTCTGATTTATATCAGTTGGCTTCCTTGTCTCCATGGGAATTAATGGGTCTGCTCTGACAGGTGCAGAAAGCCCTGTATTAGTCTGTCAGCAGCAGAATCAACAATAAACACGTGCGCGCACACAGACACATGCACAGAGAAGGATGCTACTGCCAGTGTCATCCCAGAGGGCTTAGCAGAGCTTCCCATCAAAGCCATGGCAGTGCCAAGGGAAACACAGCTACAAATCTCAAAGGTGGAGTGCGCAAGTAGTTGTGCATGAGAGTGCAAGGGCATTTTCTCACTTGTGTGTGAGGGGGCTTGCCTTGTTTATTGTTTGATTGGCAGTTTAATGTGCAACTGAGGAAGGAGGCGGGGTTGGCGCTGAGGAACATTAGCATAATTCCCAGAGTGCCAGAGTTGGTATTGGGTGTCAGCAAGCTATTCCGAAACTCAGCTGTGACCCACACAGTAGCACTGGGTCAACTTACCCTCGGGCCAACAAACAGACACACACACACATATGCTTGGTCAAGCACACATGCACCAAATGGGATTCATATGAATGCACCTGTGCATATACACATGCATGAACACATATGTAAATGCACACACAGACATGAACACCTTGACAGACAGAAAGACAGAAAGCCTGGATGCACACACAACACACAAACAAACATCACACACCCACACACACATATGCAGGTCCATTTACACTGTGGCGACAGTGAGTCTGTTAGCGGGATGCCATAGTACAGAGGGGTGGACAGATTTAGGTCTCCCTCACACCTAGCTCTGCCAGGGGTGGAGGGGGTTGGAGGGTAACGATACCGTTAACACTCAGTGTGCCAACAGATGCCCCCCACACCCTACCCCACCTCGCCTCGCCCTTTCCCCCCTCCTGCTGTGCTCCAATCAGCACCTCTCATTGGGTTGCTCTGCCCTCCACACAGCAACAACTGTTATTCACCGCTCCCAAAATAACACAGCAGTCAATCACAGGGCAGGAAAGAGAAGTGGTGGTCAACGTAGACTGGCTCCTTGACTGCAGGTGAAAGAAGGACACTAAGAAGAAAAACAAAAGGGACATAGATGCACGAAAGAAAGGAAAAAGTAGATAGAAAGAATGAAAGATGCAAGAATGGCAAGAGATTGCAAGAAATGTGGAGGCAGAGGAGCAGAAAAACAAAAACTGAGAGGAAAGAGGGATGGATAGGCAGACAGAGGACGGAGGTGGAATGAGATCGCGTAATGATGTGTTCGGGTGCTGGCTGTACTGTTCTGACTGTGGCAGCTACCATGGTAACCTCATAAATAGGTGCCCTACATATCAGCAGGGCATAAGGTTACACAGCTCAGTAAATAAACACACACACAAACAGCAGCGGGAGACTGGTGAGGAGAAGGAGGGATGATGGGAGAGCAAAAAAAAAAAAGCAAATTACTAAGGGAGAAAAAAGCAAAGGGAGGGAGGCAGGGAGAGAGACAAAACTGACAACAGTAATGATCTGATACTCTGTGTAGGTGTTAATGTGTGTTTGTCTGTCATACATAATTACCCAAATCTACAATGTGCTGTTGAACACCCACATCAGAGACAAGCTGAGGTAGCCCCCCCTTTCTAAGTTTATTCACTGCAGTGTCAGTAGCTTATGCACACACACACACACACACACACACAAACACACATAGAAACACACGCTCCACTTGCCTCACCCTCTTTCTCCCTCTGTAGCACAACCCTAATTACCTTTAAATATTCCCCTGGGTGAAAAGGAGAGCCAACACACACACACGCCTGCACACACATATACACATTCACAGTTCAAAACACAAATTAGAAACCAGGAGAAGTCAACAAAGAGCCACTCCTAACTCAATGAGCTGTTCTGTTCCATGATTCAGAGCGCCAGCCTTTTTATTCAAGGGAAACTGTATCAGCATGTTCATCACAGTTAATGAATACTATTCATCACGGCCCATCAATTACAATGGCATCAACCCTGTTGTGTCAAAGCGATAGAATCCCCGCCTGGGCGTTTTATATATGACATGTATTGAAAGCAATAGAGGCTTTCTTTCAAATAGTTTATTCTCTGCCAAATGCTGTCAATCGCTCTGTTTCTAGGTTCCTGTATGTCCGTCACTCAGTCAGCCACTCTCAGACTTGTCTATTTGCTTCTTACACCATGGCAACAGTAACACTTAAAACACATATTTAGATTATGCTGCTGCTGTATTATGATCCAAACTCTTCATTAATATCATCAGTTTACTCGACTTCTGACATAAAATTAAACATCTTTACAACGTGCAACTAGAGCGAACATGTATTAAATGAAAGCTGTACAGCACGAAATGGGACTTGAATAAAGAAAAGTGTCCCACCTCTGCTGATATCTGCTCTGACTGAGACACTGATTTGCAATAGATTTGTATGGTACCATACTCAAAATACCAGAAGTGACACTGTCTCCTGTACAAAGCAGCGAGCTAGTGTTTCAGCCAGAGAAAGCTGGACTCAATAATGACTATTATTTTTTCACCAGACACAAAGAATAATAATTCAGGTCTGAGTTGTGCAGTTTAACTGTCATTACATGATTTAAGTCCTTGACATTCCTATTCCTCTATTTCCTAGAAGAGTTTTAAATGTAATAACCGATTGTGCAAAATAAAATCTCACATGGTGTGTTGATACATGGGTAATCATGCAGCTGTAATTGTGTCAGATTGTAAAGTTCAGTAAATGTCTGGTTGTGTCTCTGGCTATCAATTAGTGTGTGCATTTGTCAGTATATTGAATTTTAAGTGTGTCTTTCACTTACTCTGATCACCTCTGGAGTCTGCTGGATGAGGAGGGTTGAACCAGTGTCTCTCACAGCAGCAGGGTCACCAACAGCAACGGGAGCATCTCTTGTGGCTACCACAATTGGGATGGCAACAGGGGCTGGCGCTTCAGGTGCAGCCACAGGTGTAGGTTCAGCTGAAGGTGTGGAGGAATGCAAGCTTGCAGGTGCAGATGTTACGGGGGCAGGGATGGATTTTGGATCAGTCTCACCTGTAGAGGCTACTGTAACTTTATCTGTAGCCTCAGTTGTAGGTTCAGGTATGGGTGTAGGCAGAGGTTTGGGGGCAACATCAGGTGTAGGTTTAGGTACAGGTTCAGATGCAGCATTGCACACAGCTTCAGATACTGCAGTTACAGGTGTCGGTGCAGGTGAAACTGCAGGTGTATTTGCCAGGGAGTGTTTTGGTGGTATAGCTGGAGCTGCATTTGTGTGCATTGAAGGAACAATGGGAGCGTCTGGAGGGTTTGTGCTCTCCACAGGGGTGTCAGCCCTGCCGGTGGTGGCAAGTGTATCCTGCAGGAGCCTCATCACCTCCCGCTCCTTCCCGCTCTTCCTCTCAGCACTCCCTGTGCTCCCAGCCCCAGAATCCACCAGCTCCTGGGCAAAACTCTCAATGCTCTCCAGGATCCTCAGCAGCAGTGCCCCATCCTCTTCCTCTCCCACCATAGCTTCACTGTTCCCTCCCTGGGGAGGTGTTAGATTCTGGGGAGTCTTGGAGCTAGGGCCATTCATGGCTAGGTGGCTGGCTGGCTTCTGGACTTGGAACTGGGCCACTTTGGGCTGAGTGAGGGCCTCATTGGAAGTGATTCCCTGTCCTCCTTCTCTTTTCCTGGTTTTCGCTGGAAGTGGAGGCTCAGTGTTTCTGGGGTGGCTCATACTCTGAGACAGATTCTCCAAGTCCATCAGCAGCTTGTCAATGTCCTCATTCCTGTGTGAGACAGCTTTGGGTGCTGAGACTGTTAGTGAGGCAGAGGAAGGCCAAGTGGGGCTGTAGCCAGTGCTGGCTGGCAAAGTATTTGAAGAGTTATGGAGTGTGTGTGGATGGGACAGGTGCATGTGTTGACCCAATGTTGTCCCATTTTTGCTCTGGGTAGTGTTAACTCCTCTGCTTGGAGTGTGTGTCTGTTGTGAGATTTGTTCTGGTGTCTTGCCCACATCTGCTTCCTCCTCCTCAATATAAAGAGCCTCCATGGGGGATGCTGGTGGAGTGTGTGTGTACGGTGGGGTTGGGGAGGTACGAAGAGGGGAGGGAGAGTGTGTTGGAGAGGAGCTGGATGGAGAGCAGGTGACAGATGGGGGAGTGAGTGTGTGTTGTGTGATAGAAGAAAGATGTGGATGTTTTAGTCCATTGGTAAGTGGAGTGGCTCTGGACGGGGAGCTTTGGACTGGTTTGGTATGGATGGAGTCTGATTTCAAAGAAGATGAGGAGGAAGATAAAACAGAGGAGGGAGAAGAAGATGCAGAATGAGGAACAGTCTTTGGGATGGGCGGTGACTGCACCACATCCTCATAGCGAGGAGGTTGCTCATTGCCAAATATTGGAGAGTATGGTCCCTGCTGGATGGAGTGGAGAGTGTTGACCAGCTCAGCCAGATCACTGTGCCCACTTCCAGGTGCACCTTGACCCCCCTGCCCACTGCCTCCCAAACTTCCAATTCCTTCTAGCTCTAGAGGTAGTCTCTTCAAATAGGAGCTGAGTCGGGTCATCACAGCCCGATACACACTGTCAGGACTGGCTCCTCCTTCCTCTGGCCCTCCACCAGCTTTGCGTCTGATGCACTGCTTGATGATGTCAGTGCATTTCTTTAGGTCTTCAGAACATTTAAGCAGGATGTCAAGGCAGGCACGGATGTCCTCCCCACCTGCTCCCCCATTGCCCGCCTCTGCTCGTGTCTTCTCCAGCAGACGGGCAATCAGGTTCTCTTCTCCCAGGGCGTTGAGGTACAGGGAGGCCACTGTGTTCAGACTTTGGTCCAACGACCCAATACTCGATAGGCTGCTTGTTGATCCACCACATACTTTGGTGATGGCTGACAAGGTGCCTGTGCTGCCCTTTAGCTTTGTCTCCTCCAGGCCTGTTCCTTTCCCTGGCACAAATGGTGGCAGGTTCTCATCATTAGAAGTAGCCATGCCATTTGTCATGCCATTAGTTGTTCCGTTTGTGGTGATGTTGGAGCTGAAGTGGCCGTAGATAATCTCCAGGTCAGTGGAACGACGGCTGAAAGAGTCAGGACGGACCTTACGACCTTTCCGGAAGGTGACGTGGCTGGAGGAGGAGAGGCGGAGCTTGTCAAAAGAAAACTCTTTGAGCTTACCACTGGCCAGGTTGATGGCCTCTTCAGTAATGTCCTTCAGACTGCTAGAGGAGCTCAGGTTCCCAGTCGATGCTCCGCCACTGGGGGTCTTTTTACCACGCCACGTGGGGCTGTCCTCCCCTAAAGACAAATTGCTACTGCTGCCTGTCCTCTCTAGACCACCATTATAACTAGTATCCATGGCAACACTTATTTTACCATGATTAGGAAGTTGCTGAGTGATCATGTTACAGGAGTGTAAGAGTGAGCTGTTTGGGTCAGTATATACAGGGTCAGGTGCAACAAGCAGCTCAGAGCACGTGCCGCGGTGTGCGACAGTACAGTCTAGTCCCTGGGACAGCGCCCCACATGGCCCTGAGCAATAGTGCACAGCATGGGAGTGAGTACGCCGGTCCACTACCACACTGTTGTAGCAGCTCACACTGCTCACCACTACACGATAGGCTGCTGCCATTGTGACCAATGTCCTTCAGGGCATAGAAAGGGCAAAATAATATCAAAGTGTAAAACAAAAACAATATAGCTTAAACTCCTAATCCTAATGGATTCTAATGTTTTGTTGAAACTCCTTCAGTTGATAAAGAAAAACAGTTTACGTGTAAATAATGAATCATCTCGCTGAAAAAAGATGTCTTTCAACTGCATGGTGACAATTTTCAAAGACATACAATGCTGTAGCAAACAACGAATTTCAACGTCGATATCCTTTCATGCTTGCACTCAAAAGAGCTTTAAAGAGTTTCACTCTCTTGCAGAGGCAAAGAATTCCTTGTCTGAGATCTCTGGGTCTCTTAATAACAGCTGTAAGGTTCCTCCTCTCTCCACAGGCACCCTCTCCGTTTCCTCTCTAGCAGCAGCTCATTAGCCACTAATGATAGCCGTGGAGGATGGCGACAGCAGAAGATCCAGCTGGGGTATCACCCATCTCTCCAAAGAAGCAGCCCCAGGGGCCTAATCCGAGGCCAGCGAGGCCTTAACATTGCCACAGCCTGGGCAATGAGATGTAGGAAGAACCCCCTTATCTTGCTCTGTGGTCTGTGTCTGAAGTCCTGACGGAGCTGAGAACCGTTCGCTGACTCCAACACAGCTGCAGAATAGCAGGGGACTGACCACAGATGGCCAAATGCCTCTTTTTTTTCTGTGCGTGTGTCAGTCCCGCACTCTCTCTCGCCCCTTCCGTCTCCTGCTGTCAGCCATGTGTCAGAGGAAGTGTGTGTTTTTGACAGGAGGACACCACCTGCGAGTCAGCAGAGAGAGGAGAGAGAGAGGGAGGGAGGGGGAGGGAAGAGAGAGGGTGAGAAAGAGGGAAAGGGAAAACAGAGGAAGAGAAAGTAAATCATTAAGACAGTTATCAAGAAGTGGATCATTGTGATTGTGAGTGCAAATGTGTGACTGTTGCACATGAGCAAGACACTCTCCCTCCAGCTATCATCCAGCTGACATGAGGGCTTAGCCTCTTCATCATCAAAAAACCTGCAAAACCGCATTCAGCTTCCTGCCACATCAACCTCAAGTACACACATTTACATATACAGATCAAAAGGAGGGGAGGAAGGGAGAAGGTTAAACAGGCAAGGTAGAAAAAAAGATGTGGCTCCCTCTCTCGTCACAGCAGAGCTACAAAGAGTTTTCTCTGAGCCCGCTGAGAAATCACGGCAAGGAGAAAACACCTGTTGCTTTCACGTTCACTGTGCTCCAGCTCAAATTCTATATTACGTTTGTAAAGACAATAAAGGTGTATTTTTCTGTTCTATTGTGTTTTATATTCTATTTCATTCTATTCAACGTCCAGTGCTTCTGAAGAAACAAAAAGATTAAAGCAGACAAGCACAAACATACGTACAAGGAGTAAAAGACAGGAACACACTTACAGAACCACAAGTGTTGCTAACTAGGACAGCCATCCACTGTACCGTGCATAACAAAGAGCTCCATCCCTGAAATTTTATTATAAGGCTAAATAAAACCAATACTCCTCACAGGGCTGTAAAATCGGACTTTTGGACTTCAGATCCTCCTAATCGTTACATTTTTACAACTGAAAGCTAACAGACACTTACAGATTTCAATTTGGATCATTTTTAGCTTTGGATTTCAAACTTTAAAAACATTTTAGTTTGCAGATAAACCTCCACTGCTGTACAGCTCTGTACAGTAAAATAAGTCAAGCAGCAAGTAAATACCAGTAACACGCCCCATACCAGGAACTAACAGAGCCTGACTAGAAGGTAAACACATTGTGCAGTAAATCTGCAAGCAAGACTGATTGGTAAAGTGATTTAGAAGCCGGGTAAAAGAGTGAAAGGTTTCAACATGTAAGGACCCAGTTCTTTCATTCTTTTTTGTAACGCTCTCGCCCTCTCTTTATGTTTCTGTTATTCTCCATAGAATCACGATATCGATTCGTTTTAGATGCCTTTGTGTCTCAGTTTCAGTCTTCATTTGCACCAACTTCTTTTTCTCTTTCTCCCTCTGTTTTCCCTCCCCCTCCACGAGGGCAACGCATTCCTCAGAGCTGTGCCCTCCTACACATGCATGCCCACATGTACTGTACATATACATTAACTGTAATACTGCGGTGAGACGGCACAACAATAGCCACAACCACACACATGCAATCTACCCTCAAGCTTAATCCCAGCTATACAAACATGCTGCATATTTACTGAAACTGTCAGGATATCTGAATTTCAGTAATCCAAATGTAAGACTTATTTACTGTGCAAATTTGAATCTATAAAAGGATTTTTTTAAAAACCTAAAAGCAAAAATCTGGAGAAGCCAAGGTCTTGTACTCAAATAATTGATTTTAAGAATTATTCACATTTCTTATGCATTCACAAAAACACTGCCAACACAGACACAGAGCTGATATTATATAAGTTCATAACTGCATACCTGTGGGATGCAGGCTTTTCAGAATAACCACAGGAAGAAAGAACAACATTGAACGGTTATTACAACTTTGACTGAGAGCGCGGACATATGATCTGCGGTGGGTTCTTGAGGGAATTATGGAGCCGGAGTTTCCTACTTAAAAGTGTAAAAAAGAGCAACTGGGGAGAGGGGGAGGAATGATTGGTGGGCTTGTGGGTGGGGGAGAGCGGTTGGCAAGGTGGGGATGGGGGTTTGTGGCACCTGGAAAAACAACTATTAAGGAGTTGTGTGGAAAAAACAGGCGGTCACCTCATCTCTCTGTCTCCCTTTCTCTCTCCTTTCTCTCCACACAAACACAACAGCTGGATGCTGCTGAATCAGTCTCTTGAGCAGGAAATTGCACTTCCTGACAAGCTGCACTTGAAATCTGGACGGACAGTTAGAAATAAGACTATTATAAGATAGCAATCACACACACACACATGCACACAAACATGTCCACACACACTCTTTCCTCCTTGCTGTACACGCACTTATTATCTGTGTGTATATCTTGGTAAACGACAGCTTCCCAAAGTGATACCGAGTATGTAAACAAACTCCAATCTGGTGTTTATAACACTGAGCAACCTCCACACGCATGCACGTACATACACCTACACCTACTCATGAATGCCTGCACATGCCACACTGACACATTTTACAGAAAAAGATGATTCATTAGTGAACACACACACACACACACACACACACATCCTGTGTTGTCTTATCAAGCCTTGCTATGATTTAGCGTCAGCTAAATGTTAGGGGGTTTTTTTTGGGACATATTTTATGGGCGAGTTAGCTGAGAATGCGTGGAGGTATCAGCTTTCAGTTTCACGCCAATAAGCCAAAGCTTAAAGCTGAAATCAGGAATGTTTTCGGACATGTTTATTTTTAAGAAATCTTGCAAGAAAAAAAGAAAAAAACAAGGACAAAAAAATAAACATTTGTTAACTCTCATAACCTATTAATTCCAAATACAGGTACCCCTATGTTTTATTTAATTGCTAAAACAATAAATTGGGATACATTTTCATCAGATTGAAACTTACTGTTGACCAAGAACATAGTGAAGGTTACCTCTTAGCTGTATGTGAGGTTTTAACAAAGGGCACCGTAATGCAATTTGCAGTGGAATCCGATCCATCTCCTTTATCCTTTGCTTCCTCCACTTCCTATTTCTTTTCAGAGGTTTTATTGCTCTCTCTGTCCGTGTGAATGGATTCAAAAGCAGAACAAGAAGAGGGTAGAGGAGGTAGATTGGTTGATTGATTGTGTTCCTTGAGTTTCCCTGAGGTTATGTGTGACAACCCTTTTCCCCTCTCTCCTTCCCATCCTCCCACTCTCTCCCCTCTTTCTCTGCCTCTTCTCCCCTCCATCCCCTCCCTCCCTTCTTTCTCCTAAATGTAAAAAAGTCTTTCCTTCAATCTGACCTTCACCAGGAAGCACTAAATCACAGGAGGCCACTTCTGTCACAACCTCCAATCCAGCCCCCAAAAGTATGTTTGAGCATGTGTGTGTGTGTGTGTGCGCATCAGTGGATGTGCACGGAAAGAGGTTGTGTAGTGTATTGCTGTGTGTGTGTGTGTGTGTGTGTGTGTGTGTGTGTGTGTGTGTGTCCAGGGGGGCCTCTCAGAGGAAGTGGGACTTTGTGAAGAAGGAGGACCAAATAGGAACCCCAAACATACCCCCAGGGAGAGAGGACAGGTCTATACTAGCCTTCTTACTGTACACACACACACACACACACACACACACACAGCTTGATGCACAACTTCAGTGTTGCTACTGAGATCACACAGAGAGAACAGAGCTCTATGCCATGCACGTACTAAACAGAACTAAGAGAGAGAGACTAGTGGCTCTGTGGGTACTTCTTCTTCTGCCCTACAATGGGGGACAACAGCATCTACAAAAGGAGGGATTATTGGGTTTTATACAACATTACTCTCCTCTGAGAAACAAAAACACACATGTTCGTAAGGAAATGCATACAAACACATGCATGCAAACACAAAAAACTATTTGTTCTCTTCCATCTATCCATCCATCCTTTCTTTCTTTAATTCTTTCACTTTTTCCCTCTCCCACACTCTGATCTTTACAAATGTCCAATGAACTGCAGTTCTGACCCACTTCTCTGCTTCTTTCTCTAATCCTCACATGAATTATTTACTCTGACTCCACACACACACACACACACATGTGCACGCACGCACGCACACAAACTACACAGTCATATTCCCTTGAAAACAGAGTCAAATTTATTCTGCAGCAGAGTATGTTCATCAGCTGTGCATCAATCAATGGTCTCGCTGTCATTTTCTGGCAGAGAAACAGAAGTGCAGACAGATAGAAAGATACTCAGGCAGACAGCTCTGTCCTTGTCAGGCCCGGACCACACTTTTTACAATCATCATCATTTTCTACATCAGCTACAGCTGCAGAGAAAGTCAGACTGAGACAAATGGGAGAAAGATGGCCTGGCTGGCAATTAGATCGTCCAAAATAGGAAGAAGAGAAACAATTATCTTACATGTGCAGGTGGAGAAACTGAAATAGAAAGTTAGAAACAGTAAAACTACATCAGAAAATTTAAATACATTTCTTTAAATCTGAAATCAGTATCAAACTATTTGCAGAGAGTTTTGGCGGCCCAACAGACTAAAGCACAAACCACTTCTTCATCATCATCTATCTCCCTCTTTCCTGTCTATTGTCTAATAAAGCAAAAATACCTTAAAAGACACCAAGTTAAATATGTAACATTTAAAACCTAGCAGGAGGTTTCTGTTGACCGTGCCAGATGCACAAGGCCATTAGTCTTTCTTGAGGAGGAGAGCTGGAGTTTTCGGGGCCTGGATTACAAAAAGGCCCCAACAGGTCCCACACAGAGACAAGCAGGGAGCTGCTATGCAAACCAGACATCTGCACACG